>OY734947.1:1299466-1586349 GCA_963457585.1 Spergularia bocconei
ACGATGTTACTATCAATATTCCTAGCGTTGTTCCTACCGTGCGCTGGGATGAGCGTGGTGTTCGTGGTGTACATTTGCCTATTATGGTACGCGGCAAGCCACGCGCCACCGGAACCGGTTAAGCCGGTGGTGAAGAAGGGGTTATCAGCAGCGGAGCTGGAAAAATTACCGAAAGTAACCGGTGATAAGCTGGTACATGGGAACGAATGCGCGGTTTGCTTAGATGAGATTGAAGGGGATCAACCGGCTAGGATGGTTCCCGGTTGTAATCACGGGTTTCATCTCCAATGTGCTGACACGTGGCTGGCTGCTCAACCCGTTTGCCCGATTTGTCGTACCAAACTTGGGCCCGAATTCTTCGAATCCTCACAACAGAACCCTTGTTAAATACACTTCCTCAAAAAAAAAACAGAGAAAAATTATCATTGGAAATTCCACAGTGACCTCCTTTTTTTTAGGTAGATTTTTTTTTTGTTTTTTTGTTTTTTTCTAACTTTTTACTAGGGGTCACTTGTAGAGATGTCATTTTATTAATTTGTTAGTTTAATTAATTGTTATAGTAGGGTTTTTTTTGTTTAATTTTGAGGTTGATTCCAATTTAATTTACATTTCTTCTCATGTTTACGTTCAATTCGGTAAAAAAAATTCGAGTCAGGGAGATTCACAATCGTAGAAAAAATGAGTTCGTACGTGAATCATGTCATTTGTTACACCTTCTATCGGTCACGCAAATGTACTTTACGTTGATATGAAAGTTGTGCGAATTGTATCGTAACAAATTTCGTGTAACATTTTTACCATGACCATTTATACTTTTCTTTTTTTGTTTACTGATTTTTCTTTCATTTTTACAAAGATACAAGTTGCAAAACAATTTTACGATTTGAATATTTCTAAATGATTTTCTAATTTTGTATACTAAAAAACCATTCAACTAGAAAAATTATTGATTAACAGAAATTTTACTAATTCAGTAATTTTAAAAGCTTTGACTAGAACAAATTTCTTGGTTGATTTCAAAAGAAAAAAAAAACAAATTTCTTGGTAAAATGTCGGTACCTTAAACTTAGGCAAAAAAAGGACTATTCTCACGGTTAGTTTTGCCAACATAACCAGCTGTTTTATTTATTAGATACGTTATTTCTATTTCGAGAGAAATTTCATTTCACACAAAATGTTGGTCAGAAAATATCAGAAAACTAACATTAATTGGGGAAACCACGTATGAATGAATAGGAGAATTATTATGGCCAGATACAATATGTGGAGGGTTGTGTTTCGAGAATGATCTTGTTGTCCAATTAAATGCTGAGTTGCCAACTAATACAACCCAACAACAAAATTTTGATCTTGTGACACTTTGATGATGAAAAGGGGTAGGTTACTCTAATTTAATGTATGAATTGAATTGAATAAATGAATAAATGGAAGATTTTTGCTTTCTCAATTTATGGTCATACTCCGTATCTCATAACTTACAACAATTGATTTTCGAAGAAATGTTAAATCGTCAAAGTAACGTATTAACGTGGTATGCCGCAACATATGTAAGATAACATGGAGTTTAATAAGGGTTTAATGATTTATGATGGGTCACCGCTTTTTGTATGATGAGGACTTGAGGAGGCAATTCAATTGGTGATTTAGCCTAGAATTAATGGAGAAGCTAAGCCAGGTGTATGGGCGGCAAAAACGTTACTATAATGTATATACAACTGTAATACACAATGCGTCGCCTAATATTATTGACGTGTTTAAGTTTTTTAACCTCTACTCTAAATAAATAGCGAGATTTGAGATTGAAATACGTTTGTCCTACGTGTGTTGCAATGTGGCACAATGCTATACCTAAGGATCATCTGATTGTTTGGAAGCAATCTTTGGGTTTTGAGGCCCCAATCAGAATTGGAAACTGGTGATTAAGATTGAATAAGGGGAACCTCGATCTGTCCCTCAATAATTGATGAAGTAATAGAGAAGTTGCGTAAATTTTGTGTTGTTAGTTCGCTATCTAACAATGTACATGACCCAACACACAATATTGTATTGACTTGTGTTTGGTCACATGTCACTTGTACGAAATTGGACTTAATGATTGTAGATTAATATGGAGTTTTCTTTTGATTTAAGAGAGAGTGTACGATCAATCGACTTAGTAGGGTCTTAAATCTAAACCTGATTTTTAGTGTGAAAAAGAAAGGTGATGAGTACAACTGTAGAAACGCGTGTACAATCCGGTTGAAAGATTGTTGAATTAGATCTTCGATTGTTCGTTTGAAATAATGGTTTGAAATGAATTAGGTTTTAGGTTGTCACGCGATTTACATAATACTTAGCATACGCATAAAGAAACATACGGAGTATAATAGTAAATGAATTAAGTTTCGATACAACGTTCTTTGTCTTCAATAAACCCAATTAAATGAACTAAAATTTGTGACAAATTATCTTGTACATATTGTCAATTTTTCATATCACCAACAACTAGAATAACCATAGATATATTTTAAGTTGTTGGTGACAAATTTTGATAAATTTTCACAGAACAAATTTTCATACGTAAGCTACTCTTTATCAATTGGGCTCATCTCTCAAAGTCTCATGCAATGCATATGTTTGTGTTCGGAAAAGGGACGGTCCATATGTGCTAGCAAAACACATATTCTGAGAAGCAATAAATATTGCACTCCTTCAACGTTGTGAAACTGAATCTGTTATGCCTCACCTCACTTCACTTTAATTACCTCACTAAGTCATCTTTTTGGCCTATTAGGCGTAAATTGTCATGTTAATTTTTTGGCCTATGTTATGTAAATTGACATATTAATTTGGCCTAAAGAAATGTATGCTTAAACCGTCATGTCAATTTGGCCTAAAGAAAGGCCATAAAATCTCGGGAACGACTCTGCATGACATAAAATGAGACAGACGGGTACTGGGTGACACTTACACGCTTAGCTTAGCTTCAAATAACTGAATCCAGGTATAAAGTTTGCGAAACATAGGTACCTTTACTTCTTTACTTGTGTTGTGACTTGTGAGCTAAAGAAGCTAAGTGGGGTTTGGGAACCAGCTAAGCCTTTATTTGCAAAAGCAGAATGAACGTACAACAAAAGAGCTTCTTGTTTACGTATTAGCATCAAACTTGACACGAGCATGGTGGTGCATGCAATGGGAATATGGCTACCACGTTTCTCTGTCCTCTCTCTCTTAATTAACCGTCAATGTACACTACACATGAAATCCTCTTCGATTAATTACTTAAGTTGGTATGATAAATAAAAAATGTGTTAATGAGCAAATGACATCATTGTTGTATGAAATTGAATAATTGATCTTTACGGTGTAATCGTTGTTTACAAATTTACTGAATGATAGTCTCGTATATGTTATCTAGTTTTTGTACTAATCATGACATGAAATCTCGGTAACATGTTTCGAGCTATTAGTTGCCAACAGTTTTTGCAGTAGTTTTAAGGACGATCATTATTTGTTTGAGCTTACACGTTATAGGTATCTGACTTAATCAAGTCACGCATCCTGGGACTCTGGAAAATGATTGCCTTAATGATTTAATTAGTCCACCACATGATTAGTGCTTCTAGACTCCATGCAGCTAATTAATGATGATGCATCATACGTCTCTTTTTTCCAACTAATTTGTCAAATTAAAGAGATCTGACCCATATCGTTCACATGAGAATAGAGACAGGCGCTTGAACTATAGACCTCTTTAAACGAAATCAAACACCATTAGTTATTTAGAGGAAGATTCTAACATACATCATAATATAGATGAAGGTGATGTGCAATTGAACAAGTAGCGATCAATGTTGAACAACGTTTAAAACAACGAGACGGCCTCTACTTTCAGACATTGTTGTATCGCAAATCGTCCGATTTCTCAAGAAGCGTTTTTGTCCCCTAGAGTACTCTTGCATACCACATGATTCCTGGTGTATTGTGCTTTTATAAATGTGTAAATTCTCTTCTTCGAATGGTATAAAGCCGCAGTTGTCCCGTTGGGCCTAATCTCGGCCTTAATAGAGAGGCATGGATCGTTGCTAGATATCAAATCTAGTGAAAACCAGGCCTAATACTCGTTGTGGACCCATGCGGTGGGCTTTATCCGAAGACAGAACTTTTGGGTCTTTAAAGAGGACCCAATGAAAATTCAAGCAGTCCAGCTTCACTGTCCACAGTGTCCAGAATCGTCCATTTGTCTCGTTCAGTTAAAATCTTGACAAGTCATCTAAGTCTTTTCTGAATTTTTAAAACCCATTTCTTGGGTGGTAGTAAATTACAATAGCTTCGATAAGATTAGTAAATTGTTAAAATGTTAACATAGTCGGGGTGCCCAAAGCGCAGATAACCCGATCTATATCTAAAACAAACATTACTTACGAGTTATGACGAACGAACAAAAGGTGAAAAATTGCCAATGAATCAACTTGGAGGTGTAGGTTCGATAATCGATACAAATCACCATCAAGTTATGTAATTAAGGTCATGAGGTGAATCGTAACTGTTGGACTGAAGTTAAGTACTCCCTTTATTGCTTATGTTGAGCCAAGTTTTATGAGGGGAACGCAAGTCCAACGTAAACAACTTAATGCAATGTAGTGTAGGTAGTAAGTACTCGTAAATTCTCTAACCCTAGAAATCGGAGGTGACAATGTTGGCTCAAAACTTGGACGAAATGGCCAAGGCAGATAACGTGTGCCCATAATGAGACGACAACATTTTGCATTTGTAGGGTGGCTTGTAGGTTACGTGGAACCATAATAAGTATTTAAAAACTCAGTACTAGTGGGTCCAGTGGACTTTCACGGAAAATTTTCATCACGGCGTTGTACACAACTGAACAGGTGGCTCAGACTAACAGGTGAACCGGGCCCAAACGTGCTACGTGGGCCACATTGGTGGGCCATTCTTGATTATGATTTTGCGAGCTAACCTTTTTTTGCACCAAAGACTCGTGAGTCGTGACGCTTACACTAGCGTAATACGCTTCCACTTTTACACGTTGCTTGTCTTACGTGGCCTACTCTTTTTGTTGAGTTGTCAAAAAAGAACCACTTAAATAATAATCCAAAGAATGACTTGCTCACAATTCAAAAGCACACTTGGAAATTTAGTTTCGGGAGTGAAAATCGAATAACGTAGTGACGAGTTTAGGATTTGAAGTTTCTTGAGTCGGGAGTTTTTGGAGTTTTTTCCCTATGAAGCCGGTAAAGTTTTACTATAAATGCTAAACGTGAACTGAAGATGAAGTGGAGCAATCAGAAGCAAAAAGAAGATGAAAATGAAGTGGAGTAATGAGAGAAACAATTAGCAATGTGTGTAAATTGGAAAAATCAAAATTAAGGGCGATAAGCGATCAGAATTAACAATGGTTTCAAAACTAATTCAATCAAGCCGAAATTATACAAAATGTATGTCCAAATGAAAACTGCAAAGAAATATCAACTCATCACTATTTCTACAACATTAATATTTAACTGATCCACGCTATAATATGTCTATGTCTTAAAGCATAGAGCAAACGCACATTCTTAGTCTATACCCTAGATACTAGATACTAGCTAGATACATCTTGTGCGAAATGATAAGAGTTAAAAAGTGTCGTGAGCATAACACTTACCCTCGTTGATAGTAGCCTAACAGGTAAGACCACATCTTATAAAGTTTATTTCGAAATGATGTGAATAAAATTGTTGTAGTGATAGTGTGTCAAAGTTAAAAATGCTACGTGTTGTGGTGGTGGGGGTGCGTGGGTGAGATGGTGAAACGTACTGTAGAAAGATTACTATCATAACAATAATAACTCGTTGAAAATACTCACAAATTTCACAAAACACAAATATAAAGATAACAAAAGAATGTGGTTCTTTGGAATTTAAAGCATCATTATTTCTACCCTCAAAATAAATAAATAAAGCATCATTATTTCTTTTCCTTGCTACGGTGTCACATATATACAAACCCCATCATCATGTTTTACATAAACTAAACACTTCTCTTTTACGATAGAGAAATGTTTTGTATTATATTGATGAGCATGATGAACATGGAGGTCGTACGGATGCATAGAGAAGACGAAGAAGTACTAAAGATCGGGTCTTCTGGTAGTGATTCTAACAATAATGGAACTTATCATTCACAGGCTTTGTCGTTGTTGTCGTCGTCGTCTTCGTATCCAACATCATCAGGATTATCGTCTTTGTTATCGTCTAAAGATCGGGATTTTCTGCTCACCTCGAATGACACTCAGGTAACCAACTTCGATTTTACGTATATGAAATTATGAACTACGGAGTACTCAAACTTCGACTTTTTGTTCAACTATATGTGCATGCTAACCCATGAAATTGCTAGGGAATAAAAATATTTGTAAGACGATCTTACGATATAGTAAGTGTTTAGAAGTATGCTAAAGTTGATATATATATTCCGAGTAAGACGATCTTACAATAGATTAGAGAGGGTGGTATATAGGAATTGAAGACGAGTTTTAAATTAAACTTTGGAGCTAGTAACTCAATTTGAATTCTTGTAATTAATTTCATCACGTTATGCTTTTATTAAATCGGGTTTTTGTCCAAAAATGAGCGTAGTGTAATATGTGTGCAATTAACAACTGAAACATTGTTGCCATGAACATTATCGATCTTATATATATGTCATATGATTAACCAACTTCTGATGACTTATTAGTAATTAAGCCTGTTAATAATTTGACATTAGAGATTTAGAGGTTATAAGGCGACGAGCTTAAGAGGTATGAATGCTGCATCATATAGCATGCATTTCGTAATTCATGAGAAACAACATATCGATTATCGACTCGAGTACCTACTAATTCAGGCCAGGGTTATGTTTATTACAATTTCTTGATTGAATATTACGTTTCTTTACAACAAAGAACTACCAATTAATTACTCCACATAAACAAGAATTAATGCACAAAAAATCAACTGTACTTTTAAAATATTAGAGTTAGTTTTTTTTAGTTTCTAAAATATTCGAGCTTTTATAGATGACAGACAACGCAACATAATAGGTCAAATGATCTTTTTTTCCTGGCCAATCCGTAACTTGATTAAATTAAAGTCGTCTATCTTATATGCGCAGCAGGATTGCGCGCATTGTATGTACCAATTCTCGAAATCTATCTCCTCAATTTTTGTATACCTTATAGGAAGGGCAGTGACTCATGAGGTAGTAGTCGTTTTCAAGTCCAACTTAGCTAGCAGAGGCCCTTGTGTTATGACTGGACACTGATGCTACAATCATGGAGATGGTACAACCAGTACAACTAATTGTAAACACTTGGACCTCTTAGCTATAGACGTGTGCCCTTTTGGTTTTTATGACTTGTGTGATGTGTAAATGTGCATTTGTCCACAAAACTTTGAACAAAAAGACTGATCGCATATGTGATGTCATAAACTTACCAGAATCTATTCTCACATTTGCATCATCAATTCACCACCATAGGGGCCGGGAGACGATACCGCCACGCTACACATGAACTGCTTTAGTGGAGACCGTGTCTCACGGTCGTGCCACATGTAGGCTTCCTAGGCATCGTGTGGAACAGTTCCCATGCAACATGGTGTTAGTACTTGTCTTTTAGAGCGTACATTTACAAGGTTACGAATTTTGTGTTCACTATTGATAGTTTAAGAACTCATAACCAAAAAATGTAAATGACCATATATAATTAATGGAAAATACTAGGAGTCTATATGTAGACAAATTAGAAAGTGTCTACATTAAGCTGGTAGTAAATAAAATGTGATGTGTAGTAAATTTTCTATTACAAAATTGGAAATAATTACTTTTAAGGAAACTGCAAAAATTAAGGATTGATGATTTTGGAAACAAATCAAATTATATTTTGTTTCCATTGATAGATTCACAATATTTTTGATTTACTGTCAATGACATACATTTACTACAAATCTTTAAAATTTACTGCACAACCAAATTATTTACTATCCACCAAATTTATTTTACTACACTTGGTGTACATAGATTGAATTGTAGACAGTTTTCTTTGTGTCTATATGTAGACTCCTAGGATCATAATTAATTCAAGGAACTTTATTTCTAAAGTAATTCTTAGCTTGTGGGTGGTGATTTATTTGCATTTTGGTTTAGAATGATGCAATAGAAGTATAGGCAAATTAGCATATACACTTGTGTCTAGGAAACTCAAGAAGAAAAAAGAGTATACTTCTCAACTACACACATGCATGCACTGCTCACACTTGCACCCAAGTACACAACTACGATAGAAGCACAAATATGTCGTTTGTGGATGACTCAGAATATAATGTGTGACATTGTGAGTGGCTAACCCGAATTGGTTGACCGGTCCATTGCTACTTCATATGCGAGTGACTAATCCAAATTTATGCATTTATATCTCATAAAGATATTACATTTTTCGGCTCGTGTCTAATTGATGTCTTTGAAGGGTTTTACACTTTTACATCATTGTTGTTTAGCTAATCGTTGTTCTAGACTTCTAGTATTATTCTCTCATAGTTTCATGTCACATTTTTCTGTACTATAGGTGAAAATCGCTGAGCTTCAAGGCAAGGTAGTAGGAATTTACTTCTCTGCTAACTGGTATCCGCCATGTCGAGAATTCAACCAGCTTCTAATCAAAGTTTACGAGGAGCTTAAGAGCCAAGGGTGCAATTTCGAGATAGTTTTGGTGTCCTCTGATGAAAATATAAGTGCATTCAACAACTATCGTGCCACCATGCCATGGCTTTCGGTGCCATATTCCGATTTGGAGACTAGACGAGCCTTAAGTCAAACTTTTGATGTCGAAGCCATACCTTGTTTAGTTGTCTTTCAGCCTAACGAGCGTGACAATGGTGCTGCAACGCTTGATGGAGTCGAGCTCATTAATCGCTATGGCATTCAATCCTTTCCTTTTACAAAGGCGAGGGTGGATGAATTAATCAAGGAAGAAAGGGATAAAGAAGCGAGGCAAACTACGGTTAATTTGTTAACGAATCAAGCTAGAGACTACCTCTTAAGTCACCCTTCATCGCGACAGGTTAGTAGATATATAGACCTATAGCACCGTGATTACTACAGATTTACGTACGACTTTACTATCTTGACGTTGCTAGCTAAATGTTTTCGTACATTACATTGTATAATGCAGGTCTCTGTAACATCCATTGTAAAACATTTTTCGACTAAGACTTTGTTGTTGTTTGAATAATGCAGGTCTGTGTAACATCCTTGGAAGGCAAGACAATAGGGCTGTACTTTTCAGCAAAATGGTGTTTACCCTGCAGTAAATTCACTCCTAAGCTAATTTCCACCTACCAAAGGATAAACCAAAGCCTGTCAGCAACACAAGAAACACAGGACAATCCCCAAATTGAAGAATTTGAGGTAGTATTCGTGTCAAGTGACCGTGACAAAACCTCGTTCGAGTCCTATTTTGAGACAATGCCATGGTTAGCATTACCCTTTGGTGATCCAACAATCAAGGACCTAGCTAAGCATTTCAACGTACGCGACATCCCGAGTTTGGTTATCTTGGGACCAGATGGTAAGACCTTAACGAAACAGGGAAGAAACTTGATTAACTTGTATCAGGAAAATGCTTACCCTTTTACTGTGGAGAGGTTAGAGTTAATAGAGAAGCAGATGGATGAAGAGGCAAAGAATTTACCTAGATCAGCATTTCATGCAGGGCATCACCATAAGCTTAGTTTGGTTTCTGAGGGTACTGGTGGTGGGCCTTTCATTTGTTGCGACTGTGACGAACAGGGTTTGGGTTGGGCCTATCAGTGTCTCGAATGTGGGTTCGAGGTCCATACCAAGTGTGTTAGGCTTGTCGAGCGGCCTACTCATTGATCGAAGGTTGGATTATTGTTGTTTTTAGATCTAGTACTTCAAGTTTCTATTAGCAAATTTCTTCTGAGATCGTGTCGTGTTGTCGTATCATGTCACGGATATAAGGGAAGGCGGATCCAACATAACTACTACTAGTACCGAATTTCCAGTGGTTGATAAATGATACTGTAGAATGCTAACGCGTAGCGTGGTTATTGCGGATTTAAGAGAATCATGTACAACCAGGAACTGGTGATTATGACATTTGAAAGTATGTGCTTCAGTTTCATTAAAATGATCGTGATCTATGCCTTATAAAATTACAGCAGAGCTTCCCAAGACTCCAACGAAGTGTTACATATGTAGAAATAAGGCAGGATATCATATCTAGATTTGCATGCAGGCAACTATTCAGTAGTTCAGTAACAAGGCCTGTTTGACATCAACGAGGCGTGTTTGAGCTTTGGAGAAGTCAATTACCAAGGAAAATGTGTTGGTGTTCGGTTTTCCCCCAGCATGCAGTGCCGAGGTCGGACATGCATGGACGCTTTAGTCAATTACCAGCCACCTTACACATTAGGTGTCGGTACATGTGTAAGCTGGTCCCACATTGAAAGATTAGTGAGATGTTGCTGGCAGTATAACCACGCGGGTTAGGCCAATTAACCAAATTACTAAGGCTATGTATGACTCAGACTAATTTGAATTGTAGTTGTATTCATACTAACATCAAAAATCATGTTCATTACTTCATTGAATTCTGAGGATTCGAAGTCATTTTGGTTCAATTGTTGTTTTTTTTCTCTCGCAATGTTCAGGCATGATTATAAACCCAAAAATTCTGCAAATGTAATCGGATTCGACATGATGCATATTTATCCGCTTTTTACAAATCAACATTATTTTAGACATATTTCAACCGGCATCGTGAATAATTATCAATTTATCTTGACGTTTAATTCCCATTTCGTCTTTTTTTTTTTTAAAACTAAAAGGGAAACCATATTAGCATGACTTAAAAATCATATCAAATCTATTCAAATCAAATTAGATTCATTCATTTCAAATCAAAATTATCCAAATAAGAATTAATGAATCAAGTCTACTTGTCATTGTTTCATCTATATTCAGTTAATTTTTCAATAGATTCAAATCAAATCAAATAAAAACATATCATAAAAATGCAATCATATCAAACATGGTATTAATCCCCGATCCAAACCATCTCATTTCCATTCTGACTCTTTCCGAGAAAAAAAAAATACCAATTATCCTAACCGTTTAATTTCCACGACGTTCTTTAATTCATTTATGACTAATAACAAAAAAACCGTATCCATAATCCATATCCGTTCCGGTGTGCGGGGAGTTATTATACATGTCATCACTCCTAATCAGATCTCCCCAGTTGACATTTCCTAATTTCCTATCCGACTCAAAACTCTGTTAATATTTCCCACGCTTCTATGGAATTATCCAAATAAGATCTAATGAATCAAGTCTACTCGTTATTGATTCACCTATATTTAGTCAAATTTTCAACAATTTGAAATCTGATTAGACTAGAAAAATACAATTGTACCGAACATGGCCTTAATCCCCGATCCAAAGCACCCCATTTCCATTGTGCCTGTTCCCGAAAAAACAACATTACCAATTATTCATACCGTTTAATTCCCACGACGTTTTTTAATTCATTTATAACTAACAACAAAAAACCGTATCCGTAATCCATATCCGTTCCGGTGTGCGGGGAGTTATTAAACATGTATTGACATTTCCTATCTGACTCAAAACTCTGTTTTTTTTTTCTTGTATTGTTTACGCTTCGCCCCCAAATTCCCAATTACTCTGTGGGCGTTGCGTATTAGTCAAACTTCTTTCCACCTTTTTTTTAACTTCTTCTTCTTCTATACCGACTCATCATCATCAAAAAATCCCCCAAATTCTCAAATTCAAATTCAATTGAAATAATTTCTAGGGTTTAATCATAATCACAAGATTTCTAATTAAAAAATGGGGAAAATATCACGGCAGAGTAGAAAGAGAACATCGACGACAACATTGGTGTTGTCAATGTTATTAATGTTGACTGTCGTTTTGCTTCTTCTTCTTGCTCTCGGCATTCTCTCTCTTCCCGTCGTTACCGACGCCGGCGGTCGTCCGGCCCACGATCTCGGTAACTTCGGCCGGAAGGCTCTTCAACGGTCCGCCGGAGTTGGCGTTAGAGCTGATCAGTGGGTCCAGATTCTTTCTTGGGAACCTCGCGCTTTTCTTTATCATCATTTCTTGGTCCGTTATTTTTATTTATTTATTTGTGCATTGTTGTTATTATTATTATTATTGTAATTGTTATTTATTGATTGTTTGATCGGTATTTTATTACTCGTATGTTTTGTTGATGATATATGACGGTTCATGTTAGCTGACCCGAAATCATTTTGATGACGACTTCTTTTTAATGATATTCAGTTGATGTGACAGTTTCATACGACGACTTATTTGATGTATAGAGATTGCATTATGGTTTAAGTGAATTTTGGTAGCTAGATGAATGATAGGTACTTGAGATTTGGGGAGGGGTGGGGGGGAGGAGTTTTAGTCAGAATTCGAGTCAGGTAGGAGGACATAGGTGTAGGGTTTTTACTTTGGGGATTCGGAAATAATGCCGAAATTGTGGGATAGGGTAAGAATAAGATAATTCAGGGATGTAGTTGAGGTTGTAGGGAAAAAACATAGGAATTAGCTAGATGAGCGTAAGCCAGGTAGGATGACATAGGTAGGGATATTAGAGTACTTGGGTGGGTTTGGGCCGGAGGGGGAGGAGTTTTAGTCCGTATTCGAGTCAGGTAGGTGGACATAGGTGTAGGGTTTTACTTTGAGATTTGGAAATAATGCCGAAATTGTGGGAAAACACGTAGCAATTAGCTAGATGAGCACGAGCTACTGTACATAGGGGGCAAAGCTCTTGACATGTGGGAATCTTAGGGTTTTGATTTCGGTAGTCAATATGTTTATAAATCGGGTCCAACATTGGTAGGAATGTATTGGTTTTTGGAATGTGAAAGTGAGGGTTGAAGATTTCAATGTTCACGACTTGAGATTGTCTTCTGTAGAGTTTGGAATTGTATCAGTTGTATGTCGGCAAGGAGTAGTAAGGTTGTTTTTATCCAAGTTTGAGGGATGTCTTAGACTGTAGCGTTCAGAAAGACCAGAAAATGCTGATGAGCTCGAATTCGTCTAAGATTTGCTGTGATTGAAGTTGAATTCAGACCGTGTCTAATTAAGAAATGAGGAAGGGAGGGTGATTAAACAACTAATATTTGCTGTAATTCACAGCAACCGAATTTCGATTTACATCTTTAGTACCTGCCTGGGTACTCACGTAGTTTCTGTTCATCATCCATTCGGAACGTTCTGCTTCATTTATTTAGTCAATATCGTGACCCTGACCCATGTACTTACAAAGAGGCACTTGCACAATGTGGGATTAAAGGGTGTTAGGAAGTAGGGCTGTGGGATGGAGAAGCTGTTTCCTATACCTTTAAGCTAATAAGCGATTACTATCTGTTAATCTATGAATATTATGCCTGCATCCCTTCAAGCTTTATTTATTCTCTTCTTCATATGAAATGCTGAATATGCCCTCTTGAAACCCTTAACTATCCACATGAATGTATCTAGCTCTGATATTTTTATTAGTGTGCAAATTCATGGTTGCTTGCTCCATTGCTCTCTATGTTTTTTTTTTTTTTTTTTTTTTTTTTTTTGTTATGTTTCCCTTTCAGTTGGCCAAATGGTAATCTAGATTCTGTTTTGTGCAGTCAAAGGAAGAATGTGAGTACCTTATAAGCCTTGCAAAACCTCATATGACTAAATCAACGGTTGTTGATAGTAAAACAGGGAAGAGTAAGGATAGCAGGTTCGTTGTCAGATTTCTCTCCTTGTGTTAAATTCATATATGCTGAGTTGATTGTTACATACGCTGCCTTCAAATGTTCTTTTTCTCTCAATGGGATGTAGACTCTACACATTTTTAGTATGCTGTCTTTCTGAAATAGGATACTTGGCAAGCTGGCAAGTCATATATTTCTTGATGACTATATGCAGGGTGCGCACCAGCTCGGGCACGTTTTTGAGAAGAGGCCAAGACAAAATTATACGAGGCATAGAGAAACGAATAGCAGATTTCACCTTCATTCCTGTAGGTATGAGTGACAACGTGTTATAACTGTGAGATCAATGTGGCTGTGCATGATTATTGTGGTTGTCAATTCCTATGTTGATGCCCTGTTTTACACAATTATCAGTATTGGTTTACATTATCTCTCAGGAAAAAGAAGATATCAAGTTAATTTATATACATTATACTCTTAAGGACTTATGGTTATCACTTATCATGCAAATGTGACCAGGACTTAAAAAGATTAGTGTATCAGTATCCAAGAGATCAAGATTTTATTGTGAAGCTAAGTGTTCAGCGAGTGGTGAAAAAGAGTAACTAAGAAGTCCCTGTTGTCAAATTTTATAATGTGATATTGTGGTGTCATAGCTGACTTAAGCTATATCAGATTATCAGTTTGAATAGTCCTCCTGTTCATAGTACTGTAAGACAGCAGGCATATAGCCATATATCAGTAACGTGATTGATTCAGGTACTGATTAGGAGTACACTTCTTACAGAATACAGATGCCGTTTCTGTTATCAAATTTGTTGATTCTGATTCTTCTTTCACCGTCACACTTAGATGCTATACAACTTCTTGAATTGAAAGTGGACTATTCTTATGAACTTTGGGATTTATCTTTTTACCCTTCTACCTGTCGAGTATATGGTTCTGGTTCACATTTGTATTTTGATTTGGTACTTTCTTTCACCACAAAGGGACTATATCTGTGTAATGTTCAACTGTACTGGTGATTTGTGCTTTAAATGTGCATTCTTGTACTTGCAGAGCATGGAGAGGGACTTCAGATTTTGCACTATGAAGAAGGTCAAAAGTATGAACCACACTACGATTACTTTCTTGATGAATTTAACACAAAGAATGGCGGCCAAAGGATTGCTACTGTTCTGATGTATTTGTAAGTTTTCGGACTATATAAACTACATAATAACTCTTTTTTTTTTTTTTTTTTTTTTTTTTTACGTAGGAGCAGCTAATGCTGCTGGGGTGGAGATATGAGGATTCGAACCCGAAACAACCCCAGAGCTATCGTATTTCACTTGAATGGCTCCTCTGTTAATTTCAGTTTATAAATATTTGGGGTATTGCATTTCAGATCAGATGTTGAAGAAGGTGGTGAAACTGTTTTTCCAGCTACATCAGGCAATTTCAGCTCTCTACCAGGGTGGAATGATCATTCTGAATGTGCCAAAAAGGGTCTCTCTGTGAAACCTAAAAGAGGTGATGCTTTACTTTTTTGGAGCATGAGGCCTGATGCGACACTGGATCCTTCTAGCTTGCACGGTTAGTAAATCAAACCCTCTCTGTTATAGTTTTAAGATTTTAGATCATACGTCAAAATCACCCCCTACGTTGTTATTGTTTTTGTTGTTTCTGTTGTTGTCATGGCCTCCTAGTGTCTTGTGTAGTTGTTCTCTGTAGTCCCAACATTTTTGTACGTTCGATGGTTTAATCAACTGTGTTTGCAGTCCCAGTGGTTCTCTAATGTTCTTTCATGTAACAGGTGGGTGTCCTGTGATTAAAGGAAACAAGTGGTCATCGACAAAGTGGATGCATGTTGGGGAGTACAAGGTGTAAGCCTGATGTTGAGGTGAACTGTCTTGCTTCATGATTTACTTATAAAACCTCTTGGGTACCTTTCTGTAGCATTGGATTAGTAAAGTTCTATAGAAGCGTGGGATCTGGAAGCCATAAAACATTTGGTATAAGAGTGCAAGAATTACGAGGGCAAACCATAGCCCCCAAGAGATTCGCTTGAAGTAATACGCTTTGAATTAGGTGGTAGGAGTTTACATTTTCGCAATGTTTGCTGTATTCAAAGAGTTGACTTACTGCTCCCTATTGTAGACTTGTAGGAGGGAATGAACTCAATAATTTGACCATAATTTTGTTGTTTTAGCCATCAATAGGTCTAGATTACCTGTGTCAGGAACTTCCCTACTCTCTCGGAAACTTTATTGTGAGAACATTATACTTTAGTTGGATTTCTACCCTTTGTGCTATCAGAAACTCGGTATGAAGGCATCTAATAGCTGGTACAATAAACTCATCAGTGTCGTAATTTAGTACCTTATCCGAATTTTACTCGATTGTCACTTTTGAAAACTTAGCATATGATTTGGCACAGTTATTGAGTTTATGTAGTCCAAAGTGAACACAGACTCTATCAAATTGTAGAAGTGGACTCACCGTCACTGTTTTAACTCTCAGCATTTTGCTTGGTATTGTCTAACTAGCCCTTGTGTGATTTTATGCTTTGCAGGATTGACAACACCAACTATTTTCATACGCTTGGCAGGCATTGCTCCCAACCCAAAGTTGCAGCCATGTTAATGACTTAGAAAGCCAAAGTCCTATGGTGATAGTCTGACAATTTTTGTGTCACCGAGTATCTGGTTGAATGTAACGGTAAATGGCTTTTTGATATACAGCAACAGAGCGTAGGTATACTCTTTTTTTCTTTTAGCCGGAATACTGTCACTAGAGAAAGTTGCGCGATTTGCTAGTTGTACAAGTGAGAATGTGAGATGTATAGCAGTTTGTGACTGTAAAGAGTCCCAATGAATGAGGCAAAAGTTTCTTTTCTTTATACCTTGATGGCTTGATTCTTCATACTTTATGAACTAGCATTAAACAAATTTAAAATCTCCCACAGATTTTCTCATGGCTCGCTCATCAGACCTCCAGTATAGGCGGAGTTTGTGTAAAATAGCACTGATAGGTTACCTAACACTATATGGGAAATCAAACTTCCATCAAAGAGGAGCAAATGGAAGGCTTCCATTAAATTCTTGCGAATCGAGGGTAACATTATCATTCTGTAGTATGTACACGCCAAATCATGGTGTTTTCTCAACTTCCACTCTATTTACCGGAAATCATCTATTTAAATACACGAGGTACAAAAATGTTCGTCTCAGCAGACCATTGTACTAACAAATTTGAAACGCTCTACTCATTCATTAACTAGCCGATCAACAGCGCAACCAAGATTCGGGAGTGACAACCTGATGAGCTTCGTATGTCGCCGAGTTTTCAGATTGCGTTACACTTCCTCTCGTGATGCATTAGATTTCCTCCATTCATGAATCATGATACATGACAGCAGTAGGAAAATTAACACTCACCTGGATTGCTGAAATCAAATGGCCAGATATACCGTCCACTTAGGCAAATCATTTTTTGCTTTGCGCACCTTCATCTTATGTAACTCACTGCACTAAGACCGAATGATCACACCATAGATTCAGCAGATAGTACCTCATTAATTATAACTAGTCCGTCAGGTTGATCATCTTCTATTTTCCCAATTCTCGCAGCTTACTCAAAATTTCAGCAAAATCGGTGGGCGGGGGGCATGAAAAGTGCATGTATTCGCCAGTACACGGATGCTCAAACCTACAAAAGAGGCAAAGAAATTTGAGAGTTGTGCTCATGATCAAGTTTATTAATTTAAAGTATGTAGCATTCTTCTCACCCAAGAACCATAGCATGAAGGCAAGGTCTCTCTATGTTGGAAACCAGATCAATGAGCTGACTATGACAGCTGACTGGGGTTTTGGGTCGAATTAGCGACAAGGCCATGTCCTTGGTGCCTCCATACAGATCATCCCCCAGTAGAGGAATGCCCAAGTACTTTGCATGAGCTCGGATCTGTTTCCAGCAATACACAGAATAATA
The DNA here is from genome assembly GCA_963457585.1 of Spergularia bocconei. NCBI lineage: Eukaryota > Viridiplantae > Streptophyta > Magnoliopsida > Caryophyllales > Caryophyllaceae > Spergularia > Spergularia bocconei. The sequence continues at coordinate 1,317,208 of OY734947.1, forward strand.
AGAAACTGAAATATAGAGAACACGAATAATGTACAAGTGACAATCACTTCCATAAACCCAATGACAGGTCATATGACTTCAATTTTCACACTGGTGGAAGTAGTGATGACAGGCATAAAGTCGTCCGATGTTTTCTAAGGGGAACTGGATCATTGATATTTGCTGATAGGTTTACGTTTTGCACGAAGCAGATTAACATCAGATAGTTCAAAACGGAAAGCTTGAACCCTTCATCTGAAATAATAGGTTTGGATAAGAAAGGTTTTGACTATATGGCCATCAAGTAAGATCCAAGTTTTCCCTACAGTCTATGAAGAAAGAGTTGCAAATCTCAGTAACCTCAAGGCTTCACTCTCATCGTACAATCGTTTTCACAGCAACAAAAACTGTTCCTTCATGATGCCTATCGCAATTATATTTTACATATTGTTAGGGCACAGCACATGTTGTCAATTGTTTCATACTGTGTGAACAATCACCAGCGAAAATTTACTAACAGCTATACAGACCGTCCACCATTCTCAAAAAGAGAAGAAGTTGGTGGAAGCAAGCACATATCATATTCTATTGCTACACCCTGAACACACTTGTGGACCTCCTCTTCATGTTGAGCCTATGACATCTATTTGACTACTTCAAAAGATAAATATTTCATAAGCCTACAAGAGCTGCCTTAGTGATTGCACATTATAACAACCTACCACTCCAAGCATCATACATTCATACTTGGTGTACACATCAGGTACTGTTTACTACTAGATTCCTTTTGTCCAGCCAAACAGACTGGATAATTGAGGTACACTTTCTCCATTCTCTGCCTTATATCCTTCCCCTATTTTTTTACCTCAAATTACAGTCCCAAAAGGTTATCATGGGTAGTCTAATGGATGAAAGGACAAGCTAGTACTCTCCTATTGATCTCATTATCATATGCAAACAAATTTAATGCAGCCAATGTTTCCAAGAATCATGTAGCTGATTACACTGCAATACTTCAACAGTCTCTGTTCCCAAAGACCTAGTCAAGTAAAACAGTACCTGATGTGTACGCCCAGTTTCTAGTTTCCACTCAACTACTGCAGCACCTCCATTGGCTAGAACTTCAAGCACTTTGTACCTACAAGGAAAAGAAAGAGACAACAATTAGATATGGTCTTGACGCAAAGGCACGCCTATGTTGCTTACTTGTAAACTAAAACCTAAACGTAAATCAATTTAAAGTCTAATGTAATGTACAGTCTAAAATACCAGTCATAACTTATGTTGACCTCTAACAAAGTAAAGTCATCAATTCTAAGGTACAACAACACAGAATAAATAGCATCATATGTTCATACTACAAATCATGGACATTTGAAACAAACTATAAATAGCTGTGGATTGCAAGATACATAAACAGCCAAAATCGAAGGCCCAACCAAAAAAAACTATTTTTCTTTTAATAACAGCGAGTATCAATATATTCAAAAAGGACACCAAAGGGGTGACGCTCAATTGCAGAAAGACACCATGGAGGTGAAGCCCATATACAAAAGAGAGCTAATTAAGCTCTTAAACTAACGTGAGAAATCTTATCAAATTTGTCAAGTGCTGGTGAGAATGTAACACCAGACTTCAACTATACCACAACCTCAAAAGGCGAAATTTGAACTCTTGCTATGTCAAAGCGGTATAAAAAATGTGAAGATTTCTTTCAATCCAAGCACACCACGAAAAAACTAGCAGAACCATCTTTTAAACTTAAGCTAGTCACCTTTCCTCAAACATCCTTTTCCAAGCGGAGAGAACATCTTTAACCATGAGAGGATGGACCCAACTTAGCCCAAACAGGGACAAGGAAATATGCAACAAAGACAGGACCCAAGGGTACGAGAGCGAAAGATAATCACTAGTTTCTTCAGCCTCACAACACAACTAACAACGGCTAGCAAACTGGCCCTCTCTACTTCAGGAAGTAAGTGTTGAAAATTTCCCTTACGAGCTGCCCAAACAAAGAAGCAAGCTTTAGGAGGAGCTTTTCAATTCCAAATTGCAATAGCCCGGAAGTCATCTTGAGACATGGAGTTTTCCATAGTTGCAAAACTTTGTAACATCATCGTCCGACCAAATTTTCACATCATCACCTAGCGAACCAACTTTTAACAAAATCAAGGAGCTCCAAAAGACTCAGAAATGAAGGTTCCTCCCAATCATTATGGAGCCTGGAAAACAAATTTTCCAATGCTATTAGTTACCATCCCCTATTATAACATCTCCGACAGTAGCATCCTTATGAGAGGCAATTATGAAGAGTTCAGAAAATTGTGATTTGAACGGTAGTTCCCCACACCAATGCCATGCCGAAACAAATTTTGCTCCATTTTGCACATTAAAACCCACGGATGACTTAAAAGTTGATGAGAAATTCCAAAGACTAACACCATGAGAACTATTAACCTCTTTACACTATCAACCCAGTCTTTGGACTCCAATCTTAAGGGCAAATAAATTTTTCCAGAGAGAACGATTTTTAGTGGCAAACCTCCAAAGCCACTAACCCTTGAGAGCCTCATTGACCTAACTAGGGGATGCAAGAAACTTAGATAAAAAGAGAAAATCTTGCTTCAGAATGCCTCACCTCACCAAAGAATACAATAATGATTGATGAAATCCTATTATTGCTTCTAAAACTATATTGCTAATCGCAAACCCACAGGGCTCAGCCTTCAAAACTCACTTACATTGAACAGAGTTATGCTGACATGGCTATCATATATTTAGTTAAGCCAACTATTTACAGCCCAAAGAAAAAGGTTTAGGAAACAAGGACTCATCGACCCAGAAACATACTACCAGTTACCAGTAGCACAAATAGAGACCTTGCCTAAACAGCTTAAGATTTCTACCTGAAATATTTTCTATTTTTTTAGTCTGCCATAAGATTCTCATCTTAGAACACAGGAAGAATGTTGCGCTTCACGCCCTATTTTGTTTATCGATTTGGGGTACCACATTCAGAAGTACAGCTAAGCAAAATCATAAACCAAATCCGAGAGAAATTAAGACCTGTATCTGGCCCCAATGAGACACACTAGCATCCTCCTTAATATTGTTTAAGATCCAACAGACACAAAACTCTTGACCAATTGTTCTTACACATTCGAGGAACAAGGACCTATACATTGCACCACTTGAGTTAAGACAGCCTTGCTTATATTAATAAGAAGACCTAAGACTACAATCATTTAAATTTAGATACAATGTTTTATCGTGTAAATCAACTTTCTAGCTTGCATGAAGCTCTTGTTTCCACATTTTATCACCACAAATTTAGAGTTATCCTTACAACTAGGGGATCTTCGATACCGGCAAGCATCCTCTCTGAGTAGATTAATTCTGATCGAATGGCCAGAAAAAATATCAAGACTTCAGGAAGCTATATAAGTCATTAAAGGTGACTGTTGCAGTATATAAATCCTTTTGTACAGCAAATAAAAGAAAATGACATTGCATGCAACTCGAAGGCACTATTTACCTGCTGGCAGCATCTCGTGCAGGTCCTGAGTGATAAGGTCCAGTAACAGCAGTCATCCGAATTCGGTTACTTAAATCCCGACCAATCGGTATGTCTACACGGCCAGAAGCAGAGGTAGGCAATCCAGAAGTGAGACTTACATAAACTCTATTGATTGTATGTGCCTTAAACTGTTTTGCCAAATGAGCATGTGAGTATTCATCCTGCCACCAAAACATAGCCAGATAGCATTTTAAGTTTCCAATTAACCACTCCCATAATTCCAAAGGCACCAAGAAACTAAATACACTAGAAGAACAGGCTAGATAAGTCTGTGAGTCTACTTGAAATGAGTAAAAGTCTAACCTTAGCGACAATTATTAAACCACTAGTGCCTTTGTCTAACCTATGCACTATTCCTGGGCGAATTGAGGGAGAAAAAGGCTCTTCTTGAGGACTGTGCTCTGTATCTGAATCTATATCATCATCATCATCATCCTCATCAGAGATATCCTCTGCCGCAGAATTATATCCCGTATCAAGTGATGTATTAGGAAGACTACAATGATTTAAAATCGCATTGACAAGGGTGCCCCTAGAATTTCCAGGTGCTGGATGCACGACCTGAAATCGGTACGATATGATCAGTATAGAACCCCATGTCAGAAATTTAATAAAAATATTCACCATCACCATCCCTTCGACAAACTAGTTTATCCATTTTACGCACCAGAACTAAAACGCCTGTATCAAACATAAAAACATGCAACCAGAATCGATTAGATATGCTTTCCTAGCAATGGTATGCACATATATCGTCACATTATACAGTTTTAAATAACATCTACGGTGACACCTTAGCAATCCAATCAAAATACAACCTGAGAGAAATTATAAAGTCCACCATGTACCAACAATGGGATATCATTGTGACAACTAACTGAACAGTACCCATTGTCCTCTTTTACTAATTCAAAGTTAGATTTAAGAGTATGTACTCTTCTAAAATTGTTAACATCTAGTAGCATTAAAGGTCTCTAGTAAAGGACTGAAAAATAGGTGACATTGCGACAGCTAGCCCAACAAAACATAAGCCTTGACTTCCAACTGCCAAGCACAACTATCATCTTACACATTTTCCAACATAATGAAAACAATATGCGTATAACAAGGTCATACAGTTGAATTACTTGTGTAGCAAAATTCTTCAGCAAATTATGAGATGAGATTAGATCCTCACCATGTGGGGAGGTTTGTTCACAACCAACACGTGCTCGTCCTCATACTCTATGTCTAGGGGTAAATCCTCAGCTTCAGCCCGCAAAGGTTGTAATTTTGCTATGGTACAATTGACATCATCTCCCATTCTAACAGCGTGTGAAACCTGCACAACAAAATCTATGGGTATTAAAACACGCAATACACTACATTCACCATGAAAGAAAAAACTGAGCTAAAAATATTTAAGTTTAAACTTAAATACAAAGTCAGCCTAAAGTGTATCAAATTTGCAGAGTTGGATATCTTGGATATCCTCACAAGTCTCGACCAACAGACTATAGCCCTTTGGTACGAGATCGACAAGTACAAGGTTACAATCAGAGAAATCTATCCCAAACATCCGCCCAGGTTATGAAGAGTCATACATAGTGTAACTGGTTAGTGGTTACAAATTCATCAAGACGCTTTGGCCTTTACGGCTTTACCTCACCTTTAAAATTCCGAAACTTCCACTGAACTTGAAAATCCGAAATGGATTCAGTATTAGCAACAAGGTCATAACTCGATAATTATTTACTTAATAACAGCTATCCATACCCTTTCTGAACAAGCCCTAATTTCTACATTTACCAACAACAATCTCTACATTTAACAAAATGAAAATCGGCCTCGACAACCAAACGTCATCAACTCACTAGCAAGCAATCTTTACCACCACGCCATTAACAATATAAGCAATCAAATGGAACAATTCATCAAGAGTGAACCTTATCTCGAACTCGATAGCGATTTCCACCACCACATCAATCAATTATACAAAATTACAACAGCGTATTCATCACACTACCGCCAAACTCAAAAATCAGCGAAACTAATCGACTTCAAAAAAATCAAATTAAGCCAATTAATTAACAAAAAAAAAAGAAAAAGTAGTAAACCTTATCAACAACGCGGCCGTTGACGGAGACAAGACCGGCGCGAATACTAGACTGAACCCTAGCGCGGCTAATTCCGGCGATTTTCGACGAAATCCAGGCGTCGAGCCTGGTTTTACCGGCGCCGACGCCGTCGACTTGCTCCTCCAACCGCACGCCTTCATAGCTTGTTCTTCCGCCGCCGGGGAGAGTTTCGCCGGAGGAATTGGTGGTGGTGGCGGTGGCGGAGAAGGCTTTGATGAAGGCGGAAACCCTAATTTGGAAAATTGGGCGCGGTGGGAAGTGGTGGAGCGTTGGAGATGAAGTTAGCGCCAACATTTTTGCTGACTGTGTTAACTAACAGTTAACTTTCGTTAAAGTAGTAGTAGAAAAAAATAATTCAATTTTGTTTTGAATCCAAAAATAAAAATTAGTATTAATTAATATTTGGAGAAGAGATCGGAAACAACATCGTGATTCGTGAGAATAACTATGTGTTTTGCTATTGATGTGTTTTTGTTTTTTGGTGAGTCACTAAACAATATTGATGCAGACGAGTTTCGAACCTTGGTTATGGTCATTAATAATGATTCTAAATGAGCATAGCATATGAGTTAGATCATAATGTATGACATGTAATTTCACAAATCATGTGGTTAACTTAAGCTATGCAGTACGAAGTATGTGGAGAGAAAGTGTAAGGAGGAAAATGTTAAAATGCGAATAATGTTAGAATTGAAATTGTTAAGGTAGTTGTGGTTTGAAGATGGAATTCATGGAAATAGAAGTGTGCATCTATCATATTTTCAATCACATTAAACACTACTAGTTCATACGGAGTATGTGACATCCGCGTAAAATGTATACAAATTACATCCTTCAAAAGTTCGTGTCCACATACTTTAGTATGTATTTATTGTGTATACATATTAGAAATGTACATATGAACTTTATAGTGTAAAGAAAAGCAAAATGTTCACTTGAAGATGAGCAATTCATTCTGCTTCTCATCAGAATTAGTTGTTCCTTTCCTCATCATTGCTACAAACTCCTCATAATTAATCTGACCATCCTGCATACCAGCAACAGAATTACTACTTACTTCTTAGACTAAATTTGTCACATGAATAATATTTTTCTTCTTAGATTAATGCAGAAAGTAATTTACTAGAGTTAACAATGGAAATTTGATTACTTTGTCAGTGTCAACATCATCAAGTATTTCCTTGATAGTTGCCTCATCTCCCATTCCAAATTCCTCCATGGCCTGTCTTAGCTCGTCTTTCGTGATATACCTAGCAGAGGATGAACAAATCAGTTAACAGTTAAAACAGTTCTCCTTACGACCTTCCAATAGGCCGGGTCTAGAGTCTACCGTGTTCATAGGGACCCTAGAGGGATACAACTTTTCGCATACATTCATACATTATGCTTCATCATGACTTCATGTATAATGATATGGTTGTTAGAACCAATTCTTGTATACCTGTAATGCCATGCTTAGTGACATCTGAATTATGAGTTTCTGTGAGTCATGTATCTTTGTCTGTAATTAAAGATGATCAGTCTGTAGTTTGTATCTACACCAGCTTCACTACAAATGTATGTATAATTGTTGGATTTTAGTTCTTTAGCAGTTGAATCCCGCGCACTAATTGTCTACATCTAGGCTTTACCTCTTTGACAGCAGCAAATTGTGTTTGAGAGAAGTAGTTCAGGGTAGTCTAAGTAACTAGTGTTAGGAAGCATTCTTTTGTAATTTGTATCGCGTAATCAATCCTGCATGAATACTAGACTGAATGCTCGCTCTCCTAATTTTAGCAACTGATTTCTGGTTAGTGTGTTTACTTGATTCTAGTAGATTAAAGACACTGCAAAAGAGAAATATGCATATATCGGCATACTAACCCACTGTTGTCCTTGTCGAAGTACTGAAAAGTCTTGTACAGGTTTTCCTCCTTATCTAGTCTATGCCGGTGCATGGTAGCTGTGATGAATTCCATATAGTCTATGCTCCCATTCTTGTCAACATCAGCCTGGCCAAAAACAGAAATCAAATGATTACTTTCCAAAGTAACTGTTACCTCTGAATGATTGTATGCATTGTTTCCCAGGCTCAATAAGATTGTCATGAGCAGACGGAACTTTAAATAGTGACGAAGTCCTTACAGCTTCCATCAGCTGTATTATCTCAGGTTCTGTGAGCCGAGATCCCAGCCTTGCGAGGCCTGTTTTAAGTTCTTCCAATGTGATTGTGCCACTTCTGTCAGTGTCAATGTTGTTGAACATTTGTTTTAAACCTTTGATTTCTTCTTCTGGGAGATTTTCTGCCATTACCTGCAGCAGTTTTATTCATGCCATCAGATAAGAGATATGACTGAAGATCAGTACAGTATCAGCTACTCAGGAATATCAAACAAAAACTCGATATTTTTTACTAGTTCACTAAACAAAAACTGCTGTAGCAAGAGCATCTTAGAAGGCATATTACCTTAAGAGCAAGCTTCTGGAGCTTGTTCATTGCTCTGAACTGCTTCATCCTTATAAGGACAGCACTGTCAATAGGTTTGTCAGAAGCTTCACCGCCATCTTTGAACCATGGATGTTCTGTGTCAGGCACAAAGTGATGATCAAATTGGAAATGGACAGCACAGTAAAGATGTAAAATAAACTGTCAACCTATGCTGAGCCAGAAGCCTACCAAGTGCCTGCGCAGCTGTAATACGAGCCTTAGGGTCTCTGGTTAACATTTTACGGATTAAGTCTTTGGCATCTGCAGATATTGACGGCCATGGTGAACCTTCCAAGTCAAGCTTTCCTTTCAAGATCTCGGTAAAAATTCCTGCTTCATTCTCTGAAATGTAGTTCCAGCACTGATTAATCAGAGTCAACATATAAAAGAGAGAGCCGAAAGAAACTGGGGACTCCCTGTCAATCGAAAACTTATTGAGCAAACATTTTCAATTCTCTGGCTCATAACTAATGTTAAAGGTGTACAGTATGAAGTATCTGATCAGGTGACAGAAACTGTAAGCTTACCGGCCCAAAAGGGAGGAACTCCGCATAGAAGAATGTACAATATGACTCCAGCACTCCATACATCAATCTCTTTGCCATAACGCCGCTGCAAAACTTCTGGAGCCACATAATATGCACTTCCAACCAGTTCCTTATAAATCTTTCCTGCAACATTGTAATTATATATTAAGAAAGGGCTCTAAATGGTTTGAATGATAAGCGCGGTTTTAACAGCTTGGAGAATGTTAAGATCTGTATGATGAGCTAACAATTATGTCAAGATATCACAATAATCTTAAGATTCTTAACAGAGAAGAGTTATTCTTTGCAAAGTTAGTAATCAGTATCTTCTATTAATTTGCAGTTTGAAGTTCTGATTAACCAATGCCAGGAACGCTTAGGCCGAAATGCAAGTGCCTTGCCTAAGTCCTTAACTAAGCTGAGAAAAAAGAGCAACCAAAACATTCTAAGACATTCTACAAAAGCTATCTTATTTTGCAACTGCAACACATGTGTCAACTCTGTCAGGCTGTCAGCAATAGCACAGCTCAGAAATCAGTATGTCATGAAAACGTCAAAGTCGATTCATAACCAAACATATTCAAGTCACATAATACGACAACAACAAAATGATTTAGGGTTGACTAACATGAACCATCATATAAAACCGCCATATCCAAGTGACATTCCATGGCATAATTGAGCACATAACAATAAACAATGTAAAGCAAGCCCTGCGAAAATTCTACCAAAAGATGAACGATTAGCCATGAGAAGAGGCACACAAACCTTCTTCAATGAACACAGAAAGCCCAAAATCAGTGATCTTCAAAGGAGATTTCTCATCTCTATTAACCAGCAAGAAATTCTCAGGCTTCAAATCTCTATGCATAACACCCATAAAATGACAAACATGAACAACATTAACAATCTGCCTAAAAACAACAGCAGCCTCTTTCTCAGAATAACTCACTTTAGCCACAATCCTGTCAAACAACTCCCCACCTGAGCAAAGCTCCATTACCACATACAAGTTCTCCCTGTCCTCGTACGCCCCCTTAAACTCGACTATATTCGGCTGCCCACTAAGGTGCTGCATTATCAGAACCTCCCTCCTCACATCCTCAATGTCTTTCCTATGCCTCAACTTCAGCCTAGAGATGGATTTGCATGCATACGTCAAACCAGTCGATTTTTCGGTACATAAGTACGTGATACCAAACTGTCCCCTGCCTAGCTCCTTGTCAAGCTGGTATATGGAGGTTATATCCACGTAAGGCTTGTTCAAAATTGGGCCGACTTCTTGGAAATATGACGGCATTGATGGCGGTCTTGATGGCAGCGGAAGTGGTTGTGGTGGATACTTAATCTTAGGAGAAGTGTCAGAGGAAGATATTGCTATATCTAGTGTTCTTGGACGCCAGAATTCTGCAGAACAACAATTTCCCATCTTTTTCGTCTACTTTTTTTTAAAGAAAGACAGAATTATGTATAGAAAGATAATTTAGAGGAATTTTTGAGTTTGTTTGATGATGAAAGAAAGGAAGCTGAGTTCTTTCTTTCTGACATTAAAACAGAAAGAAAGGAAGCTAAGATAGTAGAGTTTTCATGCCCAAAAGTTTTGGGTGCTTTGCTTGGCCTTAGAGAAATAATCACTTTCACTTACTTTTCAATGTTTTGGTTATCATTTTGCCCCAACTAGCAAGTTTGCATGGCTAAAGTTATACTATTTATAGCTCATAATAAGTTATTCTCCCTTAGGTACGTGAATGTAAGTTAGAGGCTTGGAGGTAGATCCTCAAAGACTCTCGGTCTCTCGCCTATGGTGAGGTTAAGTAGTATCGGTTATACACAAGCGTTAATCATACGTTGTAAACATTGAGGCTGTTTTCGGATGACCCACATACAATAGACACAAACTTGTACCAAAGTTGCTCCACATGATAACAAATTAAAATGAGGAATGAAAACTTAAGCATGAGTGTTAATAAAAATGAAGATAAAAAAAAAAAAAAGGAAGCTCAGATGCGCACTGGTTTTCGTCCGTAATCAGACAGAGGTGGCGGACCCAAAGTTGCCACAAGAGGCGCAGAATATTCCTCATCACTTCCAAATGCACCAGCCGGGAATCGAACCCGGGTCTGTACCGTGGCAGGGTACTATTCTACCACTAGACCACTGGTGCTTGTTGATTACTCTTCCTATAAATATCATTATTAACTTCGAACGTGAAAAGTCTTGGGTCTCCAATACACAACTAGGAAGTAGATGCCACATTGCCACACTACTCAAACTAATATCAACCATGTTTAACGAAACAAATTTTGTGAAAACTTATATCATTTTTTTGTCAAACCATACCTACAAACAACAAAGTCCTCTCTTAGAGACCAAATTTCGAGAAAAGCTCCACCTTTGTCGTAGAATTTGCAAAGTCGACAAAGGAAATTAAGGAGCAGAGAAATTAAACCATTTGTTGACCTAACTACGGAGGGGAGGATCGGTGAGGTCGTGAGGAGAGTAGAAATATGATGGATACCTGAATTTGGCCTTAGTTGGCTGAAAACGTAGAAAAACCGAAAATATGCTTACATTCTCCATACTTGGATAATCCGTAACACGAAATCCCGAAAATGGACCTTGGATAATAATTAGAACCAAAAACCTGAAAACAAGTGAACAGTTTTAGATCACAGAGGCAAAACATTGTGTTTGAGATTCTAATCAGGTAATTAACTGTTTATTGGAGTAAATTTCTCATTCTCACTACTGTATCTGACTCAACAGTGAGTGCTAACAAAACAATTTCTATGTTTCTACATTAGCTAATAGCTATCAACACTTTGACAGGTACAATAACAAAAGTGTACAGAAGGCATAATGACCTCTAACTTCCACCCTTCCGTTCCTTCTCTATCTGCTCTCTCTGTTTCTCAGCAAGCTTGTCAAGGGCAGCCTGAACAGCATCTCGGCCCCCAATCAACAGTCGCGTTATCACTTCAGGATCCTTCTCAAATCTAGCTTGTTCAAACTCCTTACGAGCATTTTCCCTTAGAATATCTCGCCACAACATGCCTCTTGAGTCAGGCCACATGAAAAATCTTGTTGCTCGAAATATATCTCTGTAAAGACACAATGCTTCTCGCCGCGTACTGGTGAGCCGCTGGCGATTTAAGAGCTCTTTTTCGTCATCATCATATGTTGGTTTCTCCTTCACCAAGTAGCGATCCAGCATCTCCTCTACACTGTCTGGACCATTATGCAATGTTCGGCAATGAAGCACCTTGGTCAATTGAATTGCTTCAGTGAAAACAGGTGGAGTGATGATCCGAGACTTTAATAAGTTCCTAATCATGTCTATGTCGCCAAGTTGTTGAGAAAGCTAGAAGCATTAGTAGATAAACGAACCTTGTCCTGCATTTGCAAAATGTATATAGAAAAAAAAAAAAATCAGCCTTGAACGAAGTGTGTTGGTAAGTTGTAATCTCACCATCGAAATCCTAATTTTCATCACATGTTGAAATACATTTAACAAGAAAATCAGAATGATCTGGAATAGGCATGCTGGTTTGTCATCCTCTACGTGACTTCACTAGTCCTCACGGCAATAAGCATACCGCGAGTCCACAACAGCTTTGCCATATATTCGGGACCATTACACAGTAATGCATAATGAGTAGCAAACCTTCTTAGGAAAAACCACATGAAGGGCTCAAGAAGTATTCAAAGGAGGATAAGGCTTCGGTTGAAGGGAGTCGGTTGAAGGGAAATACCTAAGAGGCCCCTCCTATTTCTTTCCCACAACGAGAATCCGCAATTTAAGACAATCCAAGAGTTCCTCTCTAAAAAAAAAACAGTCCAAAAATTTAAAAGCATCCTCTAATCCGATATGCTACCAGAGCTCAAAAAAAAAAAAAAGAAAAAAAAAAGAAAGGAGTTTCAGCCTTTCAGCTCTGGAAAGTCCGCCAATGGAAGCAGAAATTACTATTTCAGCCCTGATCGGCAAATTGTTCTCATCTCACTATGTTCCTAATCATGTCTCTGTCACCAAATTGTTGACAAAGCTAGAAACAACAAGTACATTAACGGACTGTTTCCTGGATTTGCAAAGTGCAAATAGAAAAAAGTCAGCTTTAAACAAAGAAATGTTCCATGTTGAGAAAAAGAAATTCTTACCTGAGAAATCTTAATTTATCACATGATGAAATACAACTAACAGTTGAATCAAGAAAGAATTTATCCTTCCAAAAAAAAAAAAAAGAAGAAGAAGTAGACATGAAAATTCGTGAATGGGCTTATGCTGGTTTGTCATCCTTTACATGACTACACCAGTCTTCACAGCAATAAGCATACCACAACAGCTTTGCCAAATATTCAGTATCATTGTACATTGTGCATATTTAGTAGCAAACCTTCAAAAAATATTTCTTTTAGCAAGGAAAAAGCTGTATGGAAGACCCAAGAAGAATTCCAAGGAGGATAAAGCTTCAATCTCTAAGATAATCCTTAAGAGAGGCTCCCGCTACCTATCCTACCACGAGAATCTGTACTTTGAGACAATCCGGAGTAGAGCTGGAGTTCATCTCCAAACAAAGACCCCCAGACTTTCATGACCATAAACATATTCCTCTAGATACGATAAGTTACCAGAGATCATAAGAGCAGCAACAACAACAACAACCAAGCCTTAGACCCAAAATGATTTGGGGTCGGCTAACATGAACCGTCATCCACTAACCGTCTTGTGTAAGCCAAAGAAAATAAAAAAAATAAAAAATTCAAAAACGTTGTGAACCATTTAGGAATATTGAAACACTTTCAAAAGGAGTTTTAGTTTCCAAGTAATTCCACAATCAGTCCTCAAGTAAACAATGTTGACACTTTGGTAGGCATCTGTCCAGCAAATGCAGAATAAGAAAGGTTAAGAGCTTTCAGCTGGGAAAGGCAGCCAGTGGAAGCAGTGATTTGGGAATACTATAAAGTGATTATTTCTAAGGTTAAGCTTCTCTAGGTGTGTAAGTCTGTTTAAGGGGAGGGTTCAGCGCTTACTTCTAGGAAAGTAAGAGCTGTAAGATAGGTTGACCTCAATGACATGACCTTTTGCCTCACCACAATATCACATTCGACACAATCCCATGTATAGAAATCAACAAGAACCCCATTCTACATAAAAACTTAGGGCTTGTTTGGTTACAAAGGTTATGTAACCACCATTATTTCCCAATCAGCCTAAAAATGGAGGATTGAGAAGGGGGGGGGGGGGGGGGAGGGGGTTCGGTGTAATCCTCATTACAATGAAATCTCTATTGAGATCAAGGTAACCACCATCGTTAACTTAAAAACAATGTACTTGTCATTACATCATTCGATGTAATCAATTACTTTCTCCCCCTTGTGAGTTGTGAGTCATCATTCTCCCTCTCAAATCTCACATTTTCGTACTAATTTCACTTCCAACCAAACGTAATCTTAATGTATTGATGATTGTCAACGAGCACAAAAATAGTGCTAAGACACAAGGGCCCTAACCCTACGTCAGTAGCTACTTCAAACAATAGTCAAATTATTGAGAAAATACACGGGTACAATGTATGGGGCATATACTCTCAGTTTCTTTCCATTCTACACTTGGTTTGAATTCCTTTCACATACCCAAATGTACCAAACACAAAAGGGGCTCAAAGAAACGGCCGGTAGTAGCAAAAGTGAGGATCTTGAAAAAACACCCACAAAACAATTCAGAACAATCATGCATTTCCAGGTTTCCTAATGCAAGCTTCAACATATGATAAGCCAAGCCTTCAACAACCCTCGCCCAAAAAAAAAAAAGTTTCTCCAACACCAAAACTCACAAAACTTCTCTGAGACGTATCATCAAACAGATTGCGAGCACAATAAGAAAAAGCTTACCATATGCTAGTTTGTCTTCCTTGACGTGACTAAAACAGTCCTCCAGGCAATAAGCATACCACAATTCCACAACAGCTTTGCCAAATATTCAGAATCATTCTAGAGTTATGCATATTGAGTAGCAAACCTTCTTGAATAATTCTTTTAGTTAGGAAAAAAAACTGTGTGATGGGGTCAAGGAGAATTCATAGGAGGATAAGGCTTCGGTTGCTAAGGGAAATACCTAAGAGGCCCCTCCTACTTTTTCCCCAAAGGAGAATCCATAATTTGAGACAATCCAGTGTAGAAGCAAGAGTACCTCTCCAAACAAAGACCCCTAGACCTTCCTAAATCTAGAAGCATCTTCTAGACCCGATAATCAACCAAAGCCCAAAAAACAAAAAAAAAAAAAAAAAAAAAGAAAAAAGATTTACAGCTTTGGGAAGACGGCCTATGGAGGCAGAAACTTTGGAAAACTTGAAGTGATTATCTTCCAAGGCTAAGTTTCTCTAAGTGTGTAAGGCTGAAAAGGGTACTGTTTAAAACGAAGATGGCTGCGAGCTCAATTACATAACCTTTCAGCCTCATCACATTGGACACCTTCCATGTACAGTAATTGACTCTTTAGTTTTCTTCACCAAACCTTTATGCATCTTCGGATACGAGAATTCAATTCATTGCCTGGGAACAGTCTTCAAGGAAACTTCACTTGAAATGCAACAATGTTAATCTTTCTCGACTATTGTGTATCTTTACGGAATCTCTGCAGCCATTCTGACTTATGGAAATCATGGATATAGAATGAAGAACGCATTAAGGCCTTGTATGGTCACCTTTCTGATCATGGGAGGTTAAATTCTTAGGAATTGTATCATATAAGCCTCTTGTTTGGTTTTAAGAAGTAACTTCCTAGGAATTTCAGTTTCCTCCACAATGCAATTCCCATGGGAATTTCAACTTCACTGATCTATCCAAACGACCACTAAGAAATCAACAAGAGCCCCATTCTACAAAAGACTTTATGTATGTAACCAAAAAAAAAAAAGAAAAAGAAAAAAAAAAGAGACTAAGTAATGATGAATCTCAATGATCACGAAAATCCGTTCGATGGCACATGGCCCTAACCGAAGTCCCTAGCTGCTCTAAATAAAAGCCAAACTACAAAGGCACATTTGCATACAGCACATACTCCCTTCTCTTTCCATTCTCACATTTAGACGATTTAGTGTAATTCCCTTCACACATCCCAACCAAACGTAAACATACTTTATGGAGCATAAATTTCAATGAGCACGAAATTCGTGCTTTGGCACAAGGGCCCTAACCGAAGTCCCTAACTGCTCGAAACAAAAGCCAAAGTAGTGAGCAAAAACTAAGGTACATTTGTATGCAGCACGTACTCCCTCTTCTCTTTCCATTCTCACATTTGGTGTAATTCCCTTCACATATCCCAACCAAACGTAAAAGAATTCGACGAAACGGATGGAAGTATCATACTCCGTATAAAGTTATGATCTTGAAACAATTTCACACCCACAAAATCATTCAGAACACATATACATTCCCAGTTTTCGTAATTCAACTTACAATGAGCCAAACCCTTCCACAACACCAAAAATGACAAAAACTTCTCAAAGGCATATCTTTAAACAGGTTGTGAGCACAAGCAACAATTAATCAGCAGTAAATACACAAATTAAGCTCAATCAAACACATGATGATTGAATATCAACATTTCAATTTCATAAAATTTCGAACATAAATTGGCAAGTTTTCCCATTTGATTAATCAACATATTCAACCCACCAAATTTCGAACATAAATTGGCAAGTTTTCAATTTCATAAAATTTCGAACATAAATTGGCAAGTTTTCCCAATAATTATAATAATCATAATAAGATAAAAACAGATTATACCCACCAAATAATGAATAAAATAGAAACCCAGATCATGATCATTTTACCTGAAATTGATGTTCTTGCCGGGTGGAGCTGAAGAGGAGAGAGAAAGTCAGCCGAGCACAATTTTTTTATTTTTTTTATTTTCTTCCAATTTCATTTCATTATTTCCAGAGAAAAATACAAGACAAACCCATACAAAAATGGGCTATAACCCGAATCTAGGCCACAAAAAGGGTTGCAAACGGGTCGGTTTCGGGACAGGATATGTTGGTATGTTTGTAGGTCATAAAGGTCAACATGATCTTCGGATCAGGTTGCTATTGAGCCGGGTTCTAACAGGGACATTTTGCGTCGGATTGAGTCGGGTTATAATCGGAAATTCGGAACAAACTGATAATCATTTATGCGTTATTTCATTTTTTTGCGCTACAAGTCGGGCCATTGTCAAAATAATAAGTCAGTATGGTTCGGGTAGAAGATTATGGGGTCGGGTCGGGTCAAATCAGGTTGCATTGGTCACAGTTTCGGGTCCTATTGAATTGACGAATCGAGTCGGGTCGGTTTTCCCAGCTCACAGAGTCACAGCCTACTTAGACAATACGACGTCGTACGAACTCATTTCTCCAATTGATTTGATCCAAAATTTCCCCCAATTTCATTTCCTAAAACCCTCGCTAAACCTCAGAATCTTCATTTTCAAGCCAACCCCCCCAAAAAAAATCAAAACTTTCCTCAAACCCAGTTCATCATTCGACCAACAATGGCAATAATCAGATCAAAATTTCCCCTTATTTTCCCCAAATTTGGTGTTAAACCCTTCTCCCCATCATTCTGTACAATTGTTGAAGCTTCTCAAAAAACAAACCCTAATTTTTCTGATAATGATGATGAATCAGGTGAAGTTGATGCTGAAATAAGCTCCAATCTTTCTCCACAAGATACCCTAATTGCTGAAAAGTTTCACTCTTTTATCAAAGACAATTTTAGAATAAACCCATATTTTATCCCAAACCCTAACCCTGAATCAGCAATCTCAGACCACCATTCCCTCGTGTTCTCTCGGGTTGCTGCAGGTGAGTCTGTTTCGCCTTCCGTTGTTGTATCTGTTATTGAAAAATGCAGGGCGGTTCGCCGTGGGATACCATTGGCTGAAGCCCTTGCCTTTTTTAATTGGGCTGTTGGGCAATGTGACAATGTAGATAGTTATAAGCAGGGTTTTGTTGAGATGGTTGATTTAGTTGGGAAAGTTCAGGCTTTTGATTTAGCTTGGGGGTTGATTGATGATATGAAATGTCGAAAAATCGATATTCCGTCTGAATTGTTTGTTAGGTTGATTAGGAGGTATGTTAGAGCTGGTATGGTAGCCGAGGCGTTACATGTGTTTAATAGGATGGAGGAGTTTGGTTGTAGCCCTGATAATGCTGTGTTTACTGCTGTTTTAACTATTCTTGTTAAGAAGAAAAAGGCGGTCGAGGCTCAGTCGTTTTTTGATGGGTTAAAGGATAGGTTTGAGCCTGATGTGGTTGTTTACACTAGCTTGGTTAATGGTTGGTGTCGGGTTGGTGACATTGCGGAGGCTGAGAAGGTTTTTGGCGAAATGAAGAGGAATGGTATTGAGCCGAATGTGTATACTTACTCTATTGTTATTGATGGGTTGTGTAGACAGGGTTTGATTACGCGTGCACATGATGTTTTCTCGGAGATGATTGAGAAAGGTTGTCAGCCTAATGCTGCGACTTTCAATAATTTGATGAGGGTTCATGTGAAGGCGGGTAGGACTGAGAAGGTTTTACAGGTTTATAATCAGATGAAGAGGCTCGGGTGCCAACCTGATGTGATCACTTTTAACTTTTTGATTGATTGTCATTGTAAGGATGGGAATAGAGACGAGGCTATGAAGTTGATACAGCTTATGACGAATAAAGGTTTGGCACCTAATGTGCATAGCTTTAACCCGATATTTCATTCTATCTCAGAATCGAGGGATGTGAATGCTGCTCACAGGTTGTTTGCAAAGATGAAGGAGCTAAAGTGCCAGCCTAATACAGTGACTTATAATGTGTTGATGAGGATGTTTGTTACGTCTAAATCGACTGATATGGTTCTGACGCTCAAGAAAGAGATGGATGAGCTTGAGGTCGAGCCTAATATCAATACCTATAAGGTTTTGATCACAATGTTTTGTGCTATGGGGCATTGGTCTAATGCCCGTAAGTACTTTAAAGAGATGGTCCAGGAGAAGAATTTGAGACCCAATAAGCATATGTACGAAATGGTTCTAACCCAGCTCAGAATTTCTGGCCAGATTAAGAAGCACGAGGAGTTGGTGGAAATGATGGTTGCAAGGGGATTTGCTGCCCGGCCTATTTGAAGATGCCATTTTGTTGTATTCGAGTTTGTGACTGCTTGATCTCATGCGTGCTCCTGCAGAATTGATCCCGAAGCCAACAAATTGGGAGTTGGGACTCGTATGTAGTGCAAGCGATCAACCTGAATTGGGGCTCATGCTGGCTCACAATGGAATGTTTGCAGAGAAGTTATAAGATTTGATCCTCGGTTATACACCTGTGCGCTAACTGCGCTTATGCTATTATGTATCATGACACACAGTCAGTTCTGGCCTGTTCTATTTTCGACCAGCTCTCCGTGTTCATCAGATAATTATATTTTCTGTTGTTGATGTCCTGAATTTCCAGGTGCGCATCAGCGCGTTTTGAATTTGATGTTTCGGGTTCACTTTCGACGCTATTTTGCTGTACTGCTTTGTAAAGCTTTTAAAAACAGTCTCGTTTATTTTGCTTCATAAGTATTGACAATGGACATAACTTTTAAGATGAGCAAAATTGGAATTCCTGCTTACTCAATTGCATCAAAGCTTTTCTTGCAATCCTCAAGCCGCGAACATTCTGGCATTACCTTAGTACATGACATAAGCCGTATTGTTCAAGTTTTGTGAATGGATGGCTTGTGCTTCACAATAAGTAGCCTACTAATCTGCTACAGTACTATTGATCCCAAAAAAAAAAAAAAAAAAAAAAAAACCCTACTATGCAGGAGTGCATGCTAACCATCGTAGCTGCCTGCCACTTTTGCTTAGGGTATAGGCGTCTTCCCGAGTCCCTTATTAGTTAGGAGCGACTTAGGATGTCGAAATGAATCTTGGTGCTTCCGAACAAAGTTGAAGAAGGCGATGTGATTAATGTTATTTTTACACCCTTCCGGAAGCGTATAATGACATATTTGCCTAAGCAAAAAAAAAATGATGAAAAGAAAAGACAAGAAAAAACAGAAAGAAATAGAAAAAACAAGGAAAAAAAGTGTGTCGTAACCCAGAAAACAGAAATCAGAAAAACACAAAGAGAGCAAAAGAGACAAGCCCAGAAAACAGATATCAGAGACAAACAGTGTTTCTTCCCATTAATCTCAAAGAGGCAGACACAGGACCAACTTTGAATTACGTCAAACTGTTGTGCGTCTGCTAATTGTACTGTTCTTCAGCTTCAGGTATTTCAATTTCATTATTTTCAATCTTTTATTAGTACAATTGATTAGGGATTGCATTCGTTTTTGCTATATTTGATTGTCTCTAACTAATAACTTGAAACTGTACCCTTGTATCTTGCTATATTTCATGGTGAAATTGGTTGTTTGGTGCCCATTGGTTTTTCCCTTAATTTCTGGTGTTGGTTGTTTGATTTCGTTTTGCATTTGGTTTGGACAAATTGTCTCGAATTGCTGCCCAATTTTTGTTAGACTCGTTTGGTGCCTTTTCTACGCATATTTTCGATTTAATCAAAACATTGAGTTAGTGAGTGTGAAATTAAGTTACCTTGTACTATATTTCGCTATAATTCATAGTAGAATTGGTTGTTGTTGCCCAGTGGTTTTTCCCGGTTTCCACTTAATTTCTGGTGTTGGTCACTTGGTTGTTTGTCTTTTGTTTGATTTCATTTTCCATTTGGTTTTGGGCGAATTGCCTCGAATTGCTGCCCATTTTTCGTTAGACTCGTTTGGTGTTTTTTTTCCACATTTTCGATTCAATCAAAAGATGGTGAAATTAAGTTAACAGTCTGTCGACATTATACACTTCACATCTCTATCATCATTTGGTTACTTTTTATTAGTTATATCATACTAAACTTCTTATGCCATGGATGTCTTATTGAGACGTAGGAGATGCCTACTAACTAACCCCATTTCGTCTAAACAGGTCGGTTTTCCACATCATTCAACAAATTAGCTATCCAACTAGTTCTTTATTTCAACATTGGTTGTGAAGATGAATCGGGTATGGAGTAAACTTGTATCCCTATCGACTGATATGAAAAATTGGGATGTTTTCTCAAAACCACCCAACGATTTTCTTGAGCACAATTTCGCTCTATTGCCGGATGGTATTGTTGAGGACATTTTCGCTCGACTGCCTGCTGAGAGTGTCTTAGCGTGTAAACGTGTATGCTGGAGATGGTACGACATTATCACTGTGAAGGACTTTGCCATGCTTCATCGTAAGAGGGTGGATGAGGTAGTGAATTTAGCCATGTTTAAGACAAGCACAGATTATATCCAACTTAAAAGACATGTCTACACTATGAAAATTCATACAACGGGGGGCTTAAACTTGGAAAGAATAGACATTCTAGAACCCCAGTTGGATTCGACTATAGAGGAATTGAAACTCGTAACATCTTGTCATGGTTTGGTGCTTTTGAAATGCGGCAGCCTTCTGAACACTGAAACATCGTATTTGATATGTAACCCGACTACAAAAGAAATTGCTACCTTTGTGCCACCAAGGGAGTTTGTTTATCGCACATGGGACGATGAAGTAACGAGACAGAAGAAGATTTTCTATGGTGACATAGTTGGTTTCTTCTATGATGAAATTAGGAGCGAGTATAAAATCTTGCAGTATTGTTTAGAAGATTTGTTTGTCACGTATTATGTTTACGGTCTAAGAAGCAAGTCTGAGAAGAACTTGGGTACTTATAAGCTTAACCCTTCAAGAGATTTTTGGGCCACAAGTGTTTTCGTTGGTCGGAAATTATGTTGGATCGTCTATTATGTGGGAGATGTTCGACTTCAGCCAAGTTGTTCACAGTGCATAATGACTTTTGATTCGGAGAGTGAAACACTGCACTGTCTACCTCATCCGGGAAGTGAGTGTGATCCTGTGCTCAAGTTTCCGCATGCACACTTCCAACTATTGGTTTTGGATAGTAATAATTTGGGCGTATCAGTTTCTTCTCTAAGCACAATCACTATTTGGGTTTTGGAGGGTTCCGTGAATTTTACGTGGGGTATACGTTACGTGATCAACTATGAAGTCGGATTGAGACATTACCCAGTTATCAACGAATCAGTTTCTCGACGTGCTGAAGTGATCAATCTTGTTGGTGGAGAATTAGTTTTCCGTCTCTATTCGAAAGGATTTTTTACCCTAAACCTGCGTTCAGGAGCTATGCGGAAACTCAAATTGCCCCGTGAAATCTTGCGACAATACGAGCATGAGAACTTCAAAGGTATTCTGCATGTCAAGAGTTTGATTTCCCCAAAACAGATCTTTGGATGATTACTTTGGACTTGCATCGCTTTCGTGGTTGTTGTTGAAATGTTGATCATCAATATGGTATACACTTTCATCCCGTGTGTTGCATTTCAATACTCTAGTTTGAGCTTGAGTTGCTTATGCTCAAATTAGAAAGTTGCAATGCTAGCATACAATGTTTGGTGACACCGGCACCAGCAATAACACGTGAATCCGAAGCTCAAGAGTTTTCAGATTAAGGGAAAATGTTAGAAATCAATCTCAAAAGCTCTAAGAGAACAAATTCAGAATTGGGACGCGTGTATAGAGCAAGAGAGCAACCTAAATTGTGGCTCATGCTGGCTCAGAAAAGAGCATTTGCAGAGAACTTGTAAGATTTGATCCTTGCTTATAGACTGGCCTGTTCCATTTTCGACCAGCTCTCCGTGCTCATCAGATGATTATATTTTCTGTTGTTGATGTCCTTCTGAATTTTCAGGTGCGCCTCAACAAGTTTTAAATTTGATGTTTTGGATTTACACTTGTCCCTATTTTTCTGTACTGCTGTGTAAAGCTTTTAAAAACCGGTCTCGTTTTTTTCGCTTCATCATTATTGACAGTAATCATAACTTTTAAGATGAGCAGAATTTGAAGATACCAAATATCGTATGGTACGATTGAATTTCCTGTTTTCTCAATTGCATCAAAGCTTTTCTTGCAATCCTCAACCCGCAAACATTGTGGCATACCTTAATACGGAGTATATGACATAAGACGTATATTTCAAGTTATGTGAATGAATGGCTAGTGCTTTCACAATTATTATCCTAGTAATCTGCTACTATGTACTTGCTAACTATCAGAGTTCTGCTACTTTACTCTGGATATTAGGATATAGGCCTCTTCTCGTCGACGTATGATCTAGAAGTGACCTAGGATGTCGAAATGTAAGTTGGAACAGCTGTTACCTTTAGGAGTAAAATCAGTGGCAGACTTGGCAGAGG
Source organism: Spergularia bocconei (assembly GCA_963457585.1). Lineage (NCBI taxonomy): Eukaryota > Viridiplantae > Streptophyta > Magnoliopsida > Caryophyllales > Caryophyllaceae > Spergularia > Spergularia bocconei. Next base: position 1,340,176 of record OY734947.1, read on the forward strand.
GCGACAACATCCATAGATTCATGGTGTTGATGCTTCCGAACAGGGATTACTGTAATATTTACCCTTTTGAAAGCGTAAAATGACATACTCCGTATTTTTCTAAGCAAGCTTACTGTAAGATGACATGATCCTGGGGTTAAGGCTGCCAAGTAAACTAAAAACAGTGACAGGGCTGCTAATAAGTCTATCTGACAGGTCGAAATTTGAAATTTTAGAGTAAACTCAATACTATTATGATCAGGAATTTCGGATGCTAAATTATTGTTGCTTCTAACCACACTTTTGGATTGGACTCTGATTCCGACCACACACTTAGTTTTCCATCTCAATGTGAAAGGATTTGCACCAGCTCAAATGGTTTTTCTGTTTTACTGTCACTGATACCATATGGCATTCTTGTTTTTTTTTTTTTTGTCTTTGATTGCTCATTGCTTAATTGCTTAATAGGTTGTGTTTGTTACACAGTTGCATCCAAAAGAGCGTATGGCTCGCAACATACCTTTCGATCCCTCTATTGTTACTAGACAACCCTGAACTAGGAAAGCCATCTACAACCATGTGTACATTAGGTGCAGCTTGATTTTTACTCACCTACTCGATCTCTGACTTGGCTACTGGTTTATTCTCCAAAAGATACACTACTTATTGAGCATTGCCTGCATACCTGTTGTTGTGACCGTGCTAGAATTTTTCGGTTTTCATGTGTTTAGGATGCCCTTCAGTGTATCCAATGACTTCCCTTTTTCCACAAACGAGTAGTGTGGTATGCGGATGCGTCAAATTCACGCTTCACGTACTTCTCTTGAAACATTCCCTGTGATTCTTCTTGCTGAATGTATGCCACAGCTTCATCTACTATTGAGTGGCCTGGAGAATGGAGACATAATCAGTAAATTGCTTTTCAGAGAGGACTGTACTGCTGATCAAGGCCAATTGACAAAGTGAAACAACTTCCTTTCTTCTGATCTTGATCTCTTGTAAAAGCATCAACAAAAGCTTGATTTTCCGTTGTCGTAACAGTGATTGGTGGCTCAATTTCTTGCCACAGGATGCACAAGCTTGTGTGATACTCAGTGACACTTTCTGCCCTTTGAGTTTGCTCCCGTAATGCTTTTAATATTTTTTTTCTTTTTTTTTTCGTAGAACAGTTGCATTGCCTAACTTCTTTTATAGTGTTTTTCTTATACTTACACTTACCCGATTCCTCTCCCGTGGTCAAGTGAACTTCCACTTACTAGATGAAGCTGAAAGAATGAAAGCATTGGAGTCGTGATCCCCTGCTTAACGTGAAATGAAACCTCTCACGCCTGGGAAAGATTGACCCTCGGGTTGATTTCCGCAACTCTTTGGTGAGTTGAAAATTTCCTTGATCCACTGCTAACTTTGTACCTGCTATTATGTATCATGACAGACACACAGGTCTCGCCTGTTCCTGCTAATTTTTATGTACTGCTAACTTTTTACCTGCTAAGTTTTATGTACTGCTGTGTAAACCTTTAAAAACAGTCTCGTTTATTTTGCTTCATCACTATCAACAGTGGCCATTCACATAAATTCTAAGATTAGCAGAATTTGTCAAGTTGAAGATACCAAATATAGTACATTGAATTCCCTTTTGCGTCGAAACTTTTCTTGCAATCCTTAATATTCTAGCATATGCCTTATGTATGACATTAGACGTATTGTTGAAGTTATGTGAATGGATGGCTAGTGCTTTCACAACAACTAACCATCATAGGTCTGCTACTTTTACTCTGGATATAGGCCTCTTCCCGTCGCTTATGATATAGAAATTACCTAAGATGTCGATATTCAAGTTGAAACAATTGTAACTTTAGGATGCAAAATAGTAGCAAACATGGCAGTTGACGCCAGATTTTATAGATTCATGGTTGTTGACTTGTTGATGCTTCCGGATTAACAGAGCTGGCCCGGAGAAGGGGATTTTACTGTACCACATACGCTTCTGAAAGTGTTAAGTGGCATATTTGTCCAAGTAAGCTTATACAAAGATGACATGATCCTGTAATTAATACCCTTCTGAAGCGTAAAATGACATATTTGTCTAAGCAAGCTTGGAATTAACTAATTAAGCGTGCCAAGCCAGTAAACGAAAAACAGTGACATGGGTTCCTCCAGGTCGAAATTTGAAAATTAGGAGTGAACTCAAAACTATAATGATTAGGAATTTCGGATGTTATAATATCGCTGCTTCTAACACACACTTGGCTTGGACTCTGATGCGGACCAAGACTCTAAGAGAGGTAATCAGGGTTGAAGAAGAAAGTTGCAATGCTATCGCACAATGTTTGGTGACACGGGCACCAGCAACGACATTTGAGTTTGAAGAAGCTCAAAAAATTTCAGATTTTTAGAATTAATCTAAACTCTAGAATTAATCTTTATTTTTTCTGTAGTGCTGTGTAAAGCTTGAAAAACAGCCTCGTTTATTTTGATTCATCAGTATTATTGACAGTGGACATAACTTTATAAGATGAGCAGAATTTGAAGATGCCATATAATCGCATGGTACAACTGGAAATCCTGTTTTCTCAAATGCATCAAACCTGTCGTTGCAATCCTCCAGCCGGAAACATTAATTAAAATTCCATGTGATCTTAATTCTAATAAGTTGAACCTTATGTCTAAATTGTTGAAAAAATATCATTTACATAATTATTATAGGAACATTATTTAAACAATTACATGAGAATATTATAAAGTCATTAGAAATGTTGTACTTTTTTTAATGTCTTAGTGTCTTATCTTTATAGTTTTAGATGGATAAAAACAGAGAATAAACCCACTACTCTATTTGAGTAAAATAATAGAAAATAAACTTAAAACCTGCCTATTGTTTTTTTCAAGTTATGTGAATGGATGGCTACTTGGCTAGTGCTTTCACAGTTTCACAACAATGTAATGCTAGCTGTAAACAAGGTGGATACATACAAAAACATAGAAAATTGCAGCAGTGGACAAGGACTGTACAGCTGCAGGAAACAAAAGGAAAAGCAATTGCATAACATCAGGGAAGCTGAAGACAAGCAAATTGCGTAACCAATGGAAAACATGTCAAGGAAATCCCAACAGAGCAAGTCAAGCACCTAGGGATTTAGTTTCCAGTCTTATGTTGGGATAAAATGAGCTAATGTGACTGTCAGTCTGTCAGTAGAATGCTGCAGAGCAAAATTACAACACTTGTGTACATTGCAAAAGAACAAGCAATACAATAAGAAATTCAAAACCATCTTTACAATTGCAGTAACATCTATCTATATCTCTACTCTAGAATTCTACAATTATTTTTCAACCTTAGCTTCTTCATGCCCACAAATTCTGCACTAATTAACAAGATATAGGCCTCTCCTCGTCACGATTGATCTAGAAGTGACCTAGGACGTCGAAATGTAAGTTGGATCAACTTTTACCTTAGAAGGTAAATTCAGTGACAGACAATGGTCACTGATGCATGAATTGAATTAGATCTCAAAAAAACTATGATATGGGTGTGATTAAAATTAGAAATTACGAATGTTACATTTGTTGAATCTAAAAACACACGTGAGCGGATTGCAAAGAAGACTCATATTAAAATTAAAATCATTAGTAGCACACATGAACCTATTACAAATGAAGAATTCTACTCCGTATTACAAATGAAATAAGATTACAAAAGAGGGTTCAAAACCCGTTTACAAAAGAGGGTTCAAAATCCGATACAAACTAAGTCGCATGAACCCGATTACAAAATAAGCACCCACCGATTACAAATGTGCCAACATTAAACAACGGAATAAAGGAGTTCCTACTTGAGCATGGTTAGTCTAACTAAAACCATACAAATAAAAGATTTGCCCTAACCTCAATGGCTAAAGGAGGGTGGCATGGCGGCAACAATGCATGTACGGATGATTATCAAATATGTCCACATGCCTAAAAATACCATTATAATAAGAAACTCCACAAACAAAGCTATTATCATAAGTCTGACCTTCCAATCATCACTCGACACGAAGCTCCACCCAAACCCTCCAATCATGTTCTCCAAAACCAATTGTTGGCCCTCAGCCCAAGCACGTTCAAAGGGCCTATTTGCACCAGCCGCCTGAAGGCCATAGCGGTTAATAATACCCTCACATGCAATTTGGAGTGCCGCCCTTTGATTCTGAAGGGCATTCCACTGCTTTCCATAATCAACAAATGCCCAAGCGGCTCTAAGAAAGGTGAAGAATAAGAATATTCCCACCACAACCGTCGAGGTTATAATAACCGCCTCGACGGTTGTTTTTTCATGTTTTGCACACTTTATGGATGGACCTTGAGTGTAAAAGGTGACATACCCAACCAGAAGCGTCCATGCAGCAGCCACTATTGCTAAATCACGGGCACGGGTGAACATGCCGTCTTGAATACGAGCCTTATCCGCTACAACAATCTTCACACGATCATCCAAATCGCTTAATTCCTCCCTCACACCAGGAAGAGGAGGCGGTGGAGGCGGCGGATTCTGACGTGCTTCATTGTCGGCGTCGGCTTGGCGACGGGATTCAGCGTCGGCTTCGCGACGGGATTCAGCATCGGCTTCGGCTTTGCGACGGGATTCAACGTCGGCGTCGGCGTCGGCTTTGCGACGGGATTCAACGTCGGCGTCGGCTTTGCGGAGGGATTCAGCGTCGGCGTCGGCTTTGCGGAGGGATTCAACGTCGGCGTCGGCTTTGCGGAGGGATTCAGCGTCGGCGTCGGCTTTGCGGAGGGATTCAACGTCGGCGTCGGCTTTGCGGAGGGATTCAGCGTCGGCGTCGGCTTTGCGGAGGGATTCAGCGTCGGCGTCGGCATTGCGGAGGGATTCAGCGTCGGCGTCGGCTACTGCGCCAACGGTTGGAGCTGAAGCGGCGCTGGATGACGACGCGCCAGGTGTTGTTTTCTGGTCCTGGTGTGTAACACGGGCTTTTGTGACCAGTTGCCTTGAGGCAAGCTCCTCAATTTCAACCGACACAAACTCACGCGCGGCTGGAGCTTCAAACGCACGCGCGACTAGAGCGTCAAGTTCACGCGCGGCCTGATCTTCACTCCCCGGTGTGTGGAAAGGAGTGTGCTGCTGCTCTTGCACATTATCAGGAAAGGATCCCGGAGTGGAAGAACTTCCCATTTTGAATTAAAATATTAAAGAAGGAGATAGAGGAAATGTTAAAATATTAAGGAAGGTCTATTCAAAAAATATTAAGGAAGGTGAGAGAGGAAATCTTGGAGAAGGAAGAGAATATATGGGAAATGAGTAGCAGTAAAGATTCATATATGTATTAATGTATACTAGTATATGAGAAGTGGCTAGGGTTTGTAGGCGTTGGTCATTTCATTGTACTTAGGGTCCCTCCATAAATATTTATATCTCTCGTTTTAGCAACTTTGAGAATTATTTTGATACATAACGTTTTACTCATTACTCCTATTAAAGCTAGTGGGAGTATTCATTAATCATTCTCAATATCAACCCCTTCATTAAAGCTCTACATTTCCCATAACTATTTATTAATGATAAAATTTTAATTGCTATGTTTTGTATTTGTATAATCAACTTTGTTTTGTATTTGTATAATCAACTTTATTTCCTTTGTGCTTGTTATTAGATTATTATTATTACTAATAATGATACCTGATTTGCAATATTTCATTAAGTGTCTATGTAGCGTTTAAATATCTAAAAGTTGAACTATAGGAGACTCTACGATTCAACTTAAAAACAATGAAGTCATATCGTATCATTTTAGATCAATTTAAAGGATTGAATACTTACCTTTAAACTAAGATACAGTTAAATTTATTATGGTCGACTTATGTATCCGGTGAAAGTCATTGCACAATTCTAGCTAGTTTGTACCCATCTTAGGCCACGACAATCCTACTATAATTATGTGAAAAATTAGTTAAAATCATTGTATAGAGAGAGTTTAATTTAGGAAAAGACTATTTGCACTCTATGAGAGTGCTCTAACACTCCCACTAACACTAATTTCTTTGAGATAAAATACTCCGGTAAGTTAGTGGGAGTGTCGGAAAAAAAAAAATACTGTAGAATCATATATGGTAAAAAGAATTGGTTTAACCATGTGCTGGTCTTAGTATTGTTGCCATTAACGAATTATGAAGATATGCTAATCAAGATGGGTTGCTAGGTGCGAGTTTGACGACGTTTGTGGATCAAATGCATTATATTGATAACTGTATACATCGATACTCCGTATATAGGGGATACCGGATATACAGTGTAACCCGCCATGATTTTTCCCCAATAAAATGGTAAAATTATGCGTTGGAAAGATTAGTTGATACTCTGCCGAAATAAATGTGACATTTTCATTTTGACGCTGCCACACACATCAATTTTTCCGGCATTTGATGAACCGTTAAATGCTAGTCAAGTAGTCATAACTGTTGAAGATGACGTCCATGGAACAAGAGAGTTGCTAAATGTAGGCAGTCAAACTTATTTAGAACATGGTTTAACATACATAACTTATACGGAGTACTTTAATTGAAGACCAGACTATATATTATAAAACGAAAGGGCAATAATGTCACCCATTTCGTTGCTAGACTAGCTAGCTTTTCCCGAGCAGATTGTGATTATTCTTGTAAACGATATCCCGGCTAGGGTGCTGTTGATCACAACCTATTTCACAGGTAGAGGCGTAAAAAAAGCAAGGTAAATAAGCTAGGCCTACAATTGTTCTTGTATTTTTTTTCATATTATTCTTCTATTTGATTGTAAACAAATTTTGACCGAGCTTAATGCATGTGCACCATATGAAAAGAACTGTCCAAATGCATCGGAAAGACAACAAACCAGGATAATGACTTGTCACATATGGAAGGCAAGTGATGTGAGTAGAAAAGTGGTTGGCAGGCAAAATCAACCTCAGAAGTCAGAAGATCAAAGTATTGGCTTCGAGGTAAAACATGTGAGCAAATGGTCTATATTGAGCGTGTCAGCAATTCTAGGGTTTAGATGCTACAATGTTGTTGGAACAAATTAAGGGAATATAATGTCATAATGGCATTGTTTTTTGGAACATAATATAATGTCATTGTCATTGTAAGTTTGTAACGTAAACATAGGCTGATGTACGTAGTATAAAATGGGAATTTGTGTATATGCAGTTATGCACACTTCATGTCCAGAGAAAATCATGTTTAATTATCTATACAATCATGATCATCACATTCAAACTCATACAATTCTTGATTTTACGGTAATTCCACGGTGAGACCGTCTCATCGTATGAGACCGTCTCACAGTAGAATTTGTGTTGATTTTATTGCACTCTAAGTTAAGTCTTGCCCTGAATGTCGCTCCTCGTTGTTTTCAACCACAATAGGATATAGGATCAATCCATGGTAAAACATTTTATTCTAAGAAATCTTCATTGGAGACTCACGTAGAGTATGTGATTACAAATGTATAGTCCAATATTGGGTTTAATTGAAAAGTGATTCTATTTATTTACTCGTATGATACTTGCTTGTAGGCCACTTGAACTAACTGGAAAAATAATCCTTGGTTCGCTTATGTCAAATTGTCAATTGATTGCTGAGATTGACATAAGGGAACACCCAAGAGCTACCACGTCATCTCCTATGTGGCGTCCTCTCATTTTGTTGCACTCTCTCCTCCATGTAAGCTACTGATTTAAGACACAATTGGGCTCCACAAATTTAATTGTACATAATGGAAACAACCCATTATGAGGCCCGATAATTTAATTCCACCTTTATACAACAACGCATAATAAACAACTCTTTGTCTCTTTCATCTCCCCCACTGCTTCTCTTTCATCAATTAGCAATACTCCGTAACATTTGTGTGTGCAACTTCATCTTCCTCTTCCTCTTCATGTCTCTTTCCCTTCCTCTCCCGCCTTCTCGGATTCACCTAAACCCTTCAGCACCCACTTGAAACACTTAACACTGCCCCATCTTTTCTTCTCCCTTCTAGGTATATATTTTTTATTCATCTTTTTTACCTACGGTGTTCTACATCGCCGGCCAACTCCTCTCCGTTCACACACTGATGCAACGCTTCCGACGCTACTGCTAAGCCGTTTACCTGCTTCTACAAATCAGGTTCAAAATTTTGGATTCACAACGTTGCGTCGATTGAATTTTCTAATTTGTGTGACATTTTGCTGAATTATTGGGCTTAAAGCATGAATCACTGCAATTTTGGAGAACTTCCTGGTAACAAACCGATTTTTATTATTGATTTTGATTGATGTCGAATTTTTTTGTGTTTTAATGGCTAATTTTCTGGTCGAAAATTTCTGTGTTATATATATATGTAGTTGGGGGCCTGTTCCGGTAGGAAGTTATATGTCGTAAGAAGTACTTATATAGTACATCAATATCTGAGATTGAAACTTACAAAACCGATAACACATCTAAACAAAAGACATTATTCTCCTAAAATATGCTTGCAATTCAACGGAACTCACTTTCTTTATTATAAAAGGCAATTTTAATGTCAAAATATTTATTGTTATAAAATGCACTTCTACTTTAACAAAATGCACTTATCATTAGAAAATGCATTTCTAATTTAACAAAATGCACTTTTATTATCAAATGCACTTCAAAAATGCAATTTGTCGTTTTAGTTTTATAAAATGCAATTCCAATTTAACAAAATGCACTTCTAATCTAACAAAATGCACTTTTTCGTTTTGTATTTTATAAAATGCACTTTTAATTTAACAAAATACACTTATAATTTAACAAGATGTACTTATTTTTATAAAATGCACTTTGTCGTTTTAGTTTTATAAAATGCACTTCTAATCAAACAAAATGCACTTTGTCTTATAAAATGCACTTCTAATTTAACAAAATGTACTTTGTCGTTTTAGTTTTATAAAATGCACTTCTAATGAAACAAAATGCACTTGGTCTTATAAAATGCACTTCTAATTTAACAAAAATGCACTTATTTTTATATAATACACTTTTCATTTAACAAAATGCACTTTGTCGTTTTAGTTTTATAAAATGCACTTCTAATCTAACAAGATGCAATTGTTCTTATAAAATGCACTTTTAATTTAACAAAATGCATTTCAATTAACAAGATGCACTTATTCTTATAAAATGCACTTCTAGTTTAACAAAATACACTTTTTCGTTTTGGTTTTATAAAATGCACTTTTAATTTAAAAAAAAAACACTTCTAATTAAACAAAATGCACTTTGTCTTTTAATTTTATACAATGCACTTCGAATCAAACAAAATGCACTTGTAATTTAACAAGATGCACTTATTCTTATAAAATACACTTTTAATTTAAAAAATGCACTCAAATTTAACAAAATGCACTTGGAAGTTTTTATTGTTAAAATATGCACTTATAATCTTACAAAATGCATTTGGTCCGTTCTCAATAATAATAAAATGCACTTTAGTTGGAATAAAATTTATTTTGAATAAATTTCACTTGAAATTATAAGAAAACTAGCTTATGAACCCGTGCCATGCACGGGGTTCTTAAACGTTTATATGAATTAGTACCAATAGTGCTTCCTCATTCTCGGAGTACGTGGCATTTTCGGTTTTTAAGGTGGGTTTTATTTGAATGATTCTAAGCTGATCTGATGTGTATTTGTTTAAAATTTGATTGAAAATTCAAGAAATTACGCCATGTGCGATTCAACTTATTAAACAGTGTTTTCAAATCAGATGGAATTAAGAGGTAAAAGTAAATCATGTGGAATCTATCTAATTAAACAATTTGTTGGTTCTATACATTTTAGTATTATGATTTTGGAATGAACCGTATATGGAGATAATCATCGATACAAACCTGCACCATATATTTGAAAGTTGGGTAACCCAGGCAAAAGAAGCATTAAGGTCAGCAATTCAGCATATTAAGGAAATTTGCATAAGAACTTTTAGAGAAAAATCCGAGTAAGTACACTTCGTATGAAAAAAAATGACAATGGGCCAAAGCCCCGAGACCAATAACATCACTCGTTCATACATACTATGTACAAACTTTTTGACGTTTATTTAAACCAACTCTTTCTATTACAGGCAGCAGAATTTACAATTTCACACCAACTCTTTACGACCGGGAGCGGTATGCGTCGTCAGTAGTATATGAACACAGATCTTATCTTCTCTCCTTATTTCCAATCTAAGCCTCCTTTATTACCTGCATTTGAAATTTCCATTTAAAAAATAATAATTTTGGTTAGAAACCACTCATAACATCAGCTGATCAAAGTGAAAGAAAGAAGCTAAAATTTATCAAAAATGACGATATGGAGAATGCTTAGATGGGGGCGTGGGGGAGATTGTTGCAAATTATATGTAGGAGATTACTGCAGGTTATTTTAGGTATTTATGGCAATAAGATATTTTAATATATCATTTAGTTAATTAATTATATAAGGTAAAAACGGAGTACTATTGCCTAAAAAAGACTATATTTTAGAAATTTTTGATATTGCTAGTGAATTAATTTTATTTCGTAGAAATACTTTGAATAATTTTTTATCTTGAACAAAATTAATCAAGAAATATGCCATTTTTTATGTTGATTATATTTGCCTAAAGATTAAATTACTGATTTTACGTGGAGCTAGAAATTTTTTAATAAATTTTGTTTCTTGAAAATTCCATTTTTCAAAGATACGGGTTCATTAAAATTATAGATATCCTAATAGTTTCTGTTTTTCAGAACGAATTTTCCAATATTGTAGCTTATAGGATATTTTTTCCAAATTTTATATAGGAAATCATTTTTTGCTCACATACAGTTTGGAGAGTGGAATATTTCTTTTGCTGACATGTCGATGGCTATTTTTATACTCTCACATTCACATTATAAATGGTGAGTGTTGACACAATCACTTGTAATAAGGCAATCATTATTTAGGATATGTATATGGTGTACATGCCATTTTCTTTTTTTATAGTTTCCGAATAATGAAAAATGCCCTTTTTCATTAGAAAGAAGTAGGAGATTTTATTCTGCGATTAAAATTTTTTAGCCATATTTGTTCCCAAAAGTTCAATGATTTATTAGGAAAATATTTAAATTCGGCCACATATCTTGCAAAAAATTTCGACCATATTTATGACGTTATCATTGTCATTCATTTGGACTGATTCTTACCTTTTTATAGTATGAGCATATAAAAATATGCATGAAGTAACAGTTAGCTCACTGGTAATGTGATTAATAAATAAGTAAGAGGTCAGGGGTTCAAACCATGATAGACACATTTTTGGTTCATTTACCTATGAGCATACTGACGTGTTAAATGATCGCTGACATGGCGCTGACATGTCGATTGCTTATCAAGCTCGTGCCACATCAGCTTAATGGCACAGCTTTATAAAAATATATAGAATATAGATAGATAGATGCATTTTGAATTATGAAATTAAAATAAAAGAATAAAATGCATTTACAAATTAAATGCACTTATTTTCTCTCTCCTCCTCCCATCCCCCTCCCCAAACTCGACCACCAACACCCACCCAGCCGCCACCACAACCAACGACAGGGCCGACGACACCATTCGACTCCACCGACGCCGGCGAATCTTCGGCGACCACCCACGGCCTTCGTCCAGCAACACCATGCCGTATAAAACAGACTTCTCTCTCCCATTTTCCCTCTTTCCTCTTTTCTCACTCGTTCAACCCTCCCAAACCGGCACCCTAGCACCGCCTACACCTCAACCTTTCACTCGCTCTTAATCTCTCTCCTCCTCGGCGGCTCTTAATCGACGGCGGAGAGGTAGGGCGGCAACGGCCTGATCTGACGAAAACAAGAGCGAAAATCGCGAATTAATGACGATTTTCGCGATGGTGTACTGCTCAAATGAGGTCGATGATCAGCGCGAGTTATCGGAGTCGGCCGCTTCTATCGTGCCGACGATAGCGGTGGTAGGAGTGCGACGCCGGCGGTGGTCCTCGGTGTAAGGTTGCGGCAGGGGAGGTGGGAGAGGAGAGAGAAGAGGGAAAGAGAGGAGAGAGAAAAATGTGAGTGATATACTGATATTGTTTTTGGGTTGATTTTTATTTTAATTTTTACTAGTCTTTACACCGTGCTACGCACGGTCTTCGTTGATTAACGTGTTTCATCTTATGCATATATTAGTGAAATAGAGATCTTACAATATTAGTTATCGGAATCTTCAATATTCGCCAAACCGCATAATACTAATTCTTGTATTTCTCTCTCCACTTTTTAGTTATTCCAATATTTATTCTCACCACGATTATGAACTATATCAATATCATGATTTATATCAATCACCCCTAGTGATCAATATTATTACCCCCTTGTCGTCTTCATAGAGTCCTGTGGAAAAAAGTGTCACCAAAAACAATTAGTGTGTTTGATTTTACACGTAAATTGGTGAAATAGAGATATTATAATTTTAGTCATACATGTTTTCGTTTTTCTCGGAACTGTAAAATACCAATTCTGATCTCGTGTTTTACTCTCCACTTTTTTGTTACTTTAATATTTATTGTTATCAGGATTGTGAATAATATCATTATACAACGATTTATGTCAACCCCTCCATAAAAAAATTTGATGTTTAATTTGATGTATATATTTATAACCTCAACATTAATGACCTTTATATATGATTATGTTAATAAAAGAATCAACAAAATTCAATTAGCACAGTGGTTGAAGCGTTGAAATGCAATCATGAGGTCATGGGTTCAAGCCTTGATAGTCTCATTTTTGCGGATTTGACTGTGCGCCAAGTGATGAGGTGGAAGCGCTCGTGTGACATGCACGTTTGACTGTCACCTATGTGGCACGTGAGGTGGAGGATGACGTGTCGCGCCCACACGGTTTCCATCCAACTTTATATATATATATATGATTTTGTTTTAATATGTGATATGAACCATTAGATTTAGGTTGGATGGATGGATGAGATAACTTCTTATTTCTCACCATAAGAACACTTTTTATGGGAACAACATCCTGTATATATATATAGGGGCTGCATCCGGTCAGAAGTAGATTTATGTCAGAAGGTCAGAAGTCATCTGAGCCACTCATTCAACCCTAGATCAATGGTCAAGATTAAATCAAATAAAACAAAAAGATAAAACAAAACAAAAAAAAGACCCAATCACCTCCCCCTTTCTCTCTCCTCTCCCAAACACCTCCCACCTTCCCCGACCACCATTGCTCCGCCGTCAGCCGTACCTGACCACCACCAGCACCGCCCCGACCCCACCACCACAGGCGTCTCTCTCCCACGATCTTCTCGCCGCCACACCGCGCCACCATTGCCCCTTCCTTCATACCCGAATCTTTCTTCAATTACGTTAACAACCCGCGACCAGCGAGGATAGGTGAGGGGGCGGCACCGTGTGCGTGGTCGGGGACGACGTGCGAGAGGCGGGGGATGTTTTGTGGGTCGCGGCGGTCGTTTATAGGGGCTGGGGAAGGGAGTGGAAGAGGAGAGAGAAAACGAGGAAAAAGGGACGTGGTGTACACTAGAGGTGGTGGCGTGGGGAGAGGACGGCCGGTGTGGGTTCGCCGGAGCGGCGCCAACCGAGTGGTGGTGGTGGCATCGCGTGGGGGTGGTGTCGGCGCGAAGGGCGGCGGTTGTGTGGTGGTGCGTTGTGGTGGCTGTGGGTGGGGAAGGAGAGAGAAAAAGAAATGTGGGTTTTTTATTTCTGTTTTTTTTTTTTTTTTTAATTATTAAAGTTATGAATTTTAGTATGTGGAGTTATTGGAGTTATTAAAGTTATCAAAGTTATTGGAGTTAAGTCGGAGTTACGTGTTTTAAAGTTATTGGAGTTATTATAGTTACGTGGTTTAGTTATTGGAGTTATATTAAAAAAAACGTGTTTTAGTTATTGAATTTATTGGAGTTAAGTTGAAATTACGTATTTTCGTTAAATATTGTTAAGTTAGAGTTATTAAGTTATTGGAGTTATGTGTTATAGTTACTAAAGTTACTTAGCAACTAATGTTATGAGAGTTAGTGGATTATCAAGATGTGTGGCTGAGATTACTTATGACCTGATTCAATTCCTATAGGGGCCTGTTCCGGTAGGAAGTTATATATGGTGAGAAGAAGGAAGTTATTAGAGCCGTCGATCTCGCTTGATCTAACGCACCAGATTACTCGCGTGTGAGTAACAGTAGGGGCATTAGTGTCACGCTGGAAATTTTTTGCCAGCGTTCAGCCAAATCTCTTGTTCACAAACTTTCCGTTTTCTCTCTCTTCTTCCCTTCTCATCCTTTTCTCTCTTTTCTTTTTTTCTCATCCTTCCTCTACACTCAACAAATTTCTCTCTCTTCCGCATTAATACAGCAAGGGGAGCTCAAAATACGCGCGAACAATTTATCTTCCGATCGAAAATTAATTGAAGTCGACTACGAAGACTAATTCAAGGTACCTTTTTTTTTATCCAACAATTTTATCTTCCGATTTTGATTTCGCTCATGTTTACTTCCGATATGAGATTGATCGTAATACTCAATTCAAAAAGTTTGCAATCTCAATCATTAATGTAGTTTTATCATATTTTGTTGTGAATCTTATGTAAAACTAAAGGATTTTAGGACGATTGGAAAAATTAGGTTTAAAAGCTGCGAAAATTTGGGGATTTCATATTACTTAGGGGTTTTCGTATCATTAATTTACACGATGCCAAAAACTATCGATTTAAAATTACTAGTTCATCTTGACTAATGATCATTCTGTTTTTATGCATCAAGTGCATTTTGTTTTAGAACCAAATGCATTATATTATAGTTCACGTGTATTTTGTTCTAGTTGAAGTGCATCTTATTGTAGTATAAGTGCACCTTGTTTTATTAAAAAGACAGTTAGGGTCAAATTGTACATCAAGTGCATTTTGTAATTTGTGTGATTGCATTATCAGATGAGCCACTGTAGAGATACTTCCCATCCAGAGTAAGTGAGAAAATGTTGGGTGTGCCCTGTAATAGTGGTTATGCTTAGCTTTGAATAGTAGGCAGATAGATTAGCTGATTAAGATTGTCCGTAAGAGTACAAACTATGGGAAGGTTGGGGTGGAGGAGAATGAAGCGGACCTAAATTAATTTTTGGGTCTGTGTTTGTGCTAAATTGGCCCTTGTCTGATTCAATCGGTATTTTCAGGGTCGTTATGATATTTGGGCTCAACAGTGGTGGAGACTTGCTCTGCTTATTTGATGGACAACTCTATAGATTCTCTGTGTCATTTTATACTTTTATTTCTTATCAGAAAGCTGGCTACCTCAACGGGAAGAGCATCGTGCCTTGCACGAGGTGTGGGTTCAAGTCCCACGTCGGCTACTAAATTCTTGAAAACTTTAATCTAGTCCAGATTCTCGGACTAAGGCTAACAACTTGGACTAGGATTGAGTCTCGAAACGTATTTTATTCTTGAAAGTTGTTGAGCTGCTCACTTGTGTATGTCAAAGCCTTGTGCACCAGAAAAAGTATTGTAACCTTCTTTGTTAGTAAGTAATACTTATTACTAGTAAGTGACATTGAGTTGATAGCACTGACATTGAGTTTTGATTTGAATGTACAACATGCACGGAACATCAGGGTCCAATTCTATCGAGTATACGCATTCAAGCCTCAACTAAACATCTAGTCTACGTAGGACTCGAACCTACACCCTCCGTCTATTAGACGGGCGCTCTACCAGTTGAGCTAGTAGACTACAGAATAGCAAGATAATAGACAACCATAATTTAGAATCAGATGCCACACCTGAAGTGGCATTAAAAGAAGCAGCAAGTACGGATGAAAATTGTGGGTTGTCATTAAAATCAGTAACATGATTTAGATGCCACTGACAATCTAGCATCAGATTCTATGTTACAAAATTGTAGGTTTCATCCTGGACAAGTCGGTAGTAGTGGGAGCACTTTCCAAGCCGCTCATCTCAGATACATGAGAGACAACTTGGACATCAATAGAAAGAAAATGGGGAAAACTGATGTAACAGCCCGATCCATCATACGTCGCAACACTTCCCAATAGGATGAGAAGTCACCTCTTAGGCCCGTAAATCCTCTCGTGGGTTCTAAAAGGTGAATGCCTTGTTTTTAGTAAGATGGTAGGAATTTATTATAAACTGATCATATGAGCTTTATTTTCCCAATGTGGGACAAACCAACTCCATAAACCACTTTCTGAATTCCGTAGTGTTACAAACTCCCCCACTTAGAGAACGCGGCGTCCCCGTCGCGCCTCGGCCATTCCAACGAACATCAACACAGGTCCAAGATCTCCCCCGCTAGACGGCTGACCTGGGCCTTGCCCCAGCACTCAGCACGCGGTCGCAGGGTTGCTCTGATACCATTTGTAACAGCCCGATCCATCATACGTCGCAACACAACCCAATAGGATGGGAAGTCACCTCTTAGGCCCGTAAATCCTCTCGTGGGCTCTAAAAGGTGAATGCCTTGTTTTTAGTAAGATGGTAGGAATCTATTATAAACTGATCATATGAGCTTTATTTTCCCAATGTGGGACAAACCAACTCCATAAACCACTTTCTGAATTCCGTAGTGTTACAACTGACAAGCAAGTCCATGTTATCTTCTTTATCATCAAACTTACTGTTCCATCAAGGGACAACCATCTTAGCAAACCTAGGAGCCAAAGATTGACGCCCTCTATTACAACCCCAAAATATAATATGCCGAAGAAGATGGTAGATGCTGACTTCTAATGTGAGCAGTCTCTCGTGGGGGGAAAGAAAGAAAAAAGAGAGAAAACCCAAATGAAAAGTAGCAAATCGAGTAGGTACTCCATAGTGCAGGTGCAGCTATACAAACTTCACATCCTAAAAACAAAATCCCATAGTAGCTTTGAACATGTAACCAAAATGCACATTAACTGAATAAAATGCACTTCGACAAAGTAAAGTGCACTCCCTACGTCTAAAATGCACTTCAGAATATAAAATGCACCTTATCACAATAAAATGCACTTCATTGCAGTGAACTACACTTTCTGAGTCAAAAATGCACATTATCAGGCTAAGCTCAAAAAGGTGGTAGCCATTAAAACTTGCATGTCCTCCCTTATTACTCATACTTACTTGAGTGTCATAGGAGTAACTCATTCCTCTACTCATGTGTATGGGTAGCAATATCTAAGAACAATCAAGTGTGCCAATAAATAAAAACAATTGATATATTCGTGTAATCAACATCCATTTTTCTACGTTTTAAGTTTTGACGGCCTCGTCGTGGTGAATCAAACAACCATTGATATGAACAAAAATGTATAGTAATATAAATAGACACTTCATTACAGGGATAATCACTCTAATTTTTTATTTTTTTGGAAAAGTTTAGTCGTTTTTATTCATCCACAAAGGGGGGAAGAAAAAAAACAATTACAAATAATTCCAAGGGGAGCAGAGTACTACCCTTGATAACCAATAGGAAATAAAACAACTAGTTACCAGGAATGTCAGCAGAATATCTGCTAGTACCCCTGATGCATACATTCAGCTTGCTATTTACTATTACATATGCTTCTTGCTCAGCATTACAAAAGACTCTTTTGTTCCTTTCTCTCCAAAGCTCATAGATGGTACAGGTCAGAGCACAACTGAGAAGGTGTTTCCTCCCTTGGTTACCTCTTAGTCTATGTTTGAACCAGTTGAGCTCATGCTCTATGCTCCATTTTCTGCCTCTAAACCCCAACCAGCAAAGAATTTCATTCCAAACCATTTGAGAATAGTTACACTGAAAGTAGAGATGTCTGCAGGATTCAGCTTGAGCTTTGCAGAGTATGCATCTGTTAGGGATCATCATACCTCTTTTCTGCAAGTTATCTACAGTGGGCAAGGCATTTTGCATAGCAAGGGCATAGATTACTGAGGCTTTAGGTTCATTACAAATGTCCCATATTGGTTTAAACCAGTTCACATGATTTCTTTGCAACCTGAAGAAATCATAGTAGACTTTGCTGCTATTTTTGGAACTGATCCAAGAGTTAACTAACCCTTTTGCTGCTTGAATGTCACCTGCAGCGACTATAATATTATCCCTGATGTGAATCAGAGCTCTCCAGGTTGCAGAGCAGTCTGTTTTGATGCTGAGGGTCCAAAAATCTGCAGCCTTGATATAATAAGCAGTAGTCCAGCTTGCCCAAATGTTATCAGGGTGACCAAGCAGCTTCACTATCCATTTAGTAAATAGCGCTTTATTCCATCCCAGTACCTCCTTGATCCCAAGCCCTCCTTCTTTCTTTGGAGAACAGATGTTGTTCCAACTTATGAAAGTGATTTTTCCATGACTGTCATTTACACCCCAGAAAAATTCTCTACAAAGCCTGCTTATCTTTTTAAGAACCACCATTGGGAGAAGTAGCACTGAGCCCCAGTAAGTTTGGAGCCCTAGGATCACTGAGTTGATGAGTTGGGCTTTACCAGCATAGGAGATGAAAGAGTTTGTCCAATGCATCAAATGTTTTTTGATCTTATCAATGAGTGGAAGATACATTGCAGAGGTTAGCCTAGCTGAATGCATGGGAATGCCCAAGTATCTGAAAGGAAAGATACCTAAAACATACCCAGTTTTCTCCACAATTCTCTTCATGGCAGGAGCTTTGACACCTCCTAAATAGATGTTAGTTTTAAGAGGATTAGCAGTCAGGCCAGACTGTTTTGCAAAACTATCCAGAGTTTGAGCCACTGCTTTTACTGATCTGAGATCTCCCCTGGCAAAAACCAGGAGATCATCTGCAAATAACAGATGATTAATCTTGATCTTGTTGCACTTTGGATGTTGCTTAAACTCAGAGGAATGAATAAGCCTTCTAAGCTTCCTGGACAGGCCCTCCATACACAGAACAAAGAGATAAGGAGAGAGTGGGTCTCCTTGTCTCAACCCTTTCTTAGCTGGGAAGTAACCCACCTGAGCACCATTTATGTTGAGGGTAAAATGGGCTGAATGCAGGCAGCTCATAATCCATTGCACAAAATTATTTGGGAACTTAAGGCACAGCATGAGGTTCTCCAGATATTTCCATGAAACTGAGTCAAAAGCTTTCTCTATGTCAACTTTAATTGTTGCTCTTGGAGTGATTTGCTTCCTGTCATATTTCCTCACTAGCTCCTGAGATATGAGGATATTATCAAAGATATTTCTACCTGGAATGAAGGCTGATTGCTCATCACCTATTATGCTGGTAAGCATTGGTTGCATTCTCCCAACAATCATTTTGCTTATGGTTTTGTAAATGACATTGCAGCAGGAGATTGGCCTAAAGTCAGTGACTGACTCAGGTTTAGCCTTCTTAGGGATGAGGGTTATCAGAGTGGCATTAACTTGATTAAGTAATTTGCCAGTGTGAAAGAAGTCTAGGATTGCCCTGCATACTTCATCTCCAACAGTATCCCAAGAATTTTTGAAGAATGCAGCTGTAAAGCCATCAGGGCTCGGGCTTTTCATATCATTAATGCCAAAAATAGCTTCCTTAACATCCTGCTTTGTGAATTTCCGAGTAAGCTCTTGCCCCTGAGCTTCAGTGAGGGTGTTGCCAGTATACTCATTGTGATCAAATGGAGCAGTTTGGTGCTCTGTGCCTAGGAGGTCTTTATAATAACCAAGAAAGGCTTCCTGCACTCCCTTTTGATCTTTGTGGAGGGTGCCAAACTTGTCTTTTATTTTACCTACATAAGCCTGAGCATTTCTTTCCTTCACTTTTGCATGAAAGTAGGCTGTTCCTGCATCACTCATGCTGATGTCTCTGATTTTGGCTCGTTGATGGTAGAAGCTAAGCTCAGCATCTTCAATCTTAGTAAGTGCATTCTTGAGATCTTTCACCTGCCTCAGCAAATCAGAGTTGAGGAGGTCACCCCGTAATTACTCTTGAGCCTTGAAAAGCTGGTTTCTACACTCTTCAACTCTCTTAGAGATGTGGGAATACTTTAGGTGGTGCAACCTCTTAAGAGCTTGCCTCATGTATTTCAATTTGCAAGTTACTCTGTACATTTTTGTACCAGAAGCAGGTTTCATCTAAGTGTTAGAAACAAGGTCATTATAGTCTGCATCAGAGCACCAGTGATTGAGAAACTTGAAATGTTTTCTCATCTTTTCCACACCCAGGTTTATCTCCACCATAACTGGAGAATGATCAGAAATCCCAGGTTGATGGTAATAAGCAGTGGATGAGACACCCTGAGTAATCCAATGATGATTAACTAGAGCCCTGTCTAACTTAGCCCATACAGCATCATTGCCTTCCTGGAGATTAGTCCAAGTAAATTGACAACCAATACTTGGCAAATCACTGAGCTTGGAGTTGTAAGTACACATATAGAAATCATCAATATCCCTTTGATTGAGAGTAGCCTTACTGAGTTTTTCATTGCAATTTAGCACCACATTAAAGTCTCCCAGCAGGATCCAGGGGTCCTTACAATGTGCAGCTTCATTAGTAATGAAGTCCCATAAAGTTCTTCTCTCAATACCTGTATTCAGACTATACACCATTGTAACCTTGTATGAGGTGTGAGATTTCAGACAGGTTACCAGACAGTGCATGAACTGAGAGTCAGTCCTTATGATTTGAATGCTGACAGTGGCCTTTCTCCAAATCAGCCAAATCCTTCCATTATTATGGTCTGCATAGTTGTGAGCCAGCCCACAGCCTTTGAACTTTTTCTTAAGGATTTTAACCCCTTTATTTTCCTTCACTCTAGTTTCTAGAATACCATACACATCTATATTATTCTGCAGGAAATAATGATAAGCTTCCTGCTGCTTATAGGGCTTGTTACAGCCCCTTATGTTCCAGGATGAGATTATCATTCTAAGGAGGGTCCACCCCCAGGATCATACTCCTCACTAGCAATTTGTAGCAAACCCAACTTTTCATCCTTAGTGTAACTGTGCAGCTGATCCAACTCAGAGGTCTGAAGTGCATCAAATCTATTCTCCACAAATGCCAGTTTATTTGGAAGAATAGATTTTGTCCTTTTTCCTGTGACCTGAATAAATCCATCCTTGTCCTTGTATTTTCCAGCACTAACTTTAGGGCTTATTTTGTCCAATGGTGGGGTGATTTGGAGAGTTGTTGCCTCAGATACTTTTCCCGTCTCAGCCTCATGTGTGTCTGGATGATTTTCTCCATCATTAGGCTTAGGATCCTCAGGCTTTTGGACATGCTAGTGTTCCACATCATTAGGCTTGGGATCATCAGACTTTTTGACATAAGTCTTTTTAGCATCAGGTTTCTTCCTCAACTTGCATCTTTGCAGATTGTGCCCCAATTTTTTACAGCAGCTACAGTAAAAAGGCACCCACTCATACCTGATATTCTGAACACTCTCTCCAAAGGGAGTGTGAATTGTAATTGTGTCAGGTAATTCTCCTGCTACATCTACCTCAACTAAGACTCTAGCAAAAGACAGCTTAGCTTTGAGAGTAGTGTGCATATCAGCAAACAAAGATTTCCCAACCAAACTTGCAATCTTACTCAATGCTAATTGGGACCAGTAATGCGTTTTAAAGTTGAGAAATATTATATAAATTGTTTTACAGTAAGGTATGTGATTTCGAAAGGTAATTGCTAAATGTAAGGTTTAAGTTCAAAGGTTTACCAGTTTTACTAATTTATACAAGTATTATTATTTAAAAGTTTTATATATGTTGTTAACTCTGGTAAGGGAGTTAACTTGAGTACAGGGTGACCGTAATGGTCTAATTATATTGTGCACAAAGTATAGATAGGGTGGATTGATCCTCCACCCTAAGCCTTTATATCCTCCCCTTGGGAACAGGACCCTAGGGGGATGCATGCATTCGGGATTATTGGTTGAAGGAAGTCAGCCCTGGTACTGAAGGAAAAAGGGATCAAAGGAAAAGGATTTGTTGTATCGCTTTGTTACATTTTTCATATACAAATTAAGTGTTAACGGATCAACTGTTTTAAATTACTCAAAGTTTTCCGCTGTGCTATGTGTCTAGGAAAAATATACATTTTCTTTAAAAATTGCTTTCTAGATAAGTTGCTTCTTACTCAACCCGTTTGGTTGATGGTTTCTACATTTTCTTAGCCTTGCAGGTTAGCTGTTGAAGTTTCACGGGTTGGTTAAGGGTGGAGTGTGACGCTTATCTACTAGACTAAATAAAGAACAACTTAGACTCGTTTCTCGCTTCCGCACTTTATTTTGATTAAAGGATTGTAATGGTTTGATTTTGGATGTAATGGTTTTATATGTTGATTTTGGAGTTTAATAGATCACTAGTATTGTTCCCTTGCCTTAGCGATTGAATTGAGGTGTCAATCGTGGCGGTAACACTCCCAATTGTCCTTGTTTTAAATCAAATGAATCTTCTAAAATCTCAGGAAATTGGGGGTGGTACAGCATACCATTTTTCTCAGGGCTGATTCTATTGAATGCAGGTTTATTCAGGCCGGTAGTATCATTTGTTTTAGGTGGTTCATCCCCATTTTTGGGAGCAGAGTTTCCCAATTTATCATCATTTTCAGAAACCACAGGCTGAACAGTTTCATGAATAGGAATATCATGAACTGGAGGAGAGCTTACCATCAAGGGAGGTAGATTTGCAGCAACCAGGTAGTCGAAGAAGGTGGCCGGGGCAGGTTTATCCGATTCCGATGATTCGTCTATCTGGGTATGCAAATTCTCCTGCGATTTTGAACCATTTCCTACTAATTTACTACCATTCGATTCGGATTGATGAGAGGAAGAGACGAGTGTATTTTTTTTCTTTTGATTACGAGTATTTGCCATGGATTCAGCTAAGACGTGATGAAGAAGTTACCGGCATAGTAGCTTGGAGCTTAAGCTTCTCCTAGAATCCTATTAAATCAAACCAAATTATTTTTTTTTTACCGACACACAAAGAAAATATAATCACTCTAATTGTTTCTTTAGCAAGAAAGCTACTATATATGTACAATAAATAATAAATATGTACTTCATTGCAGTCAACTACACTTTCTACGTCTAAAATGCATGTCCTACGTTTAAAATGCATATCATGCGTCTAAAATGCACTTCAACTCCACAACATGCACTTTGACACAGTAAAATGCACTTCCTACATCTAAAATGCACTTTATATGTCTAAAACAACTTCCCACATATAAAATGCACTTCCTACATCTTTAATATACTACTTATGTCTAAAACAACCTCTCACGTATAAAATGCACTTCGACTCGACAGTATGCACTTTGAATCGACAAAATGCACTTTGAATCAGGAAAGTGCACTTTGACTCGGCAAAATGCACTCTGACTCGGGAAAGTGCACTTTGACTCGGGGAAGTGCACTTTGACACGGCAAAATGCACTTTGACTCGGGAAAGTGCACTTTGACTCGGCAAAATGCACTTTGAATCCGGCAAGTGCACTTTGACTCAGGGAAGTGCACTTTGACTCAGGGATGTGCATGCACTTTGACTCAGAAAAACGCACTTTCACTCAAAAAAATTCCAGAAACCATAAAAAACGACTCGAAACAAAATCTGATCATACGGAAATCAAAAGTTGAACTCGAATTAGACACAAATCTGATGATTTCGGAAACAATATTTGTTCAAAATTCCAGAAATCTCAAAAAAAATTACAATGAAGACTATTAGAACCGAAATAAAAAATATATAACTCCAACTTAAGCTGGAAATAAAGATAAGAACAAAATTTTGAGTACAAACCTAAATTGATCATAGGTAATATATGATCTACTATGATAACAACTCGTATTCTATATTAGGATACCTAATTTCAGAATCATGATATTATAGCAAAAATACGGGTGGCGGGGTCCAGAACAGCATTTTCAAAAACATCAAACAACGACATATCCAACAATGAACAAAACACATTGTGAGTCACATTATGGTAGAAAATGCAATCCCCAGGTTAAAAAATGCACTTCCTACGTCTAAAATGCACCGCCGACATCTAAAATGTGAGTCAGACTAAAAGAGCTCAAAACTTACAAAGGACGAACAAAAGTAGATTAAGTCAATGAAGATGCATTCATCAAAACTTTTGAAAATAAATCAAGATTTGGTAGATCAGATACACATAACATGACAAAAGCCCCTCAGAATCGATGTCTCAAAGGAAGTGGAAACGAATAGATGTAGAGCACTAACGATTATAGACTCTCCAACAATATACGTGCTTCAGTAGGATAAAACTTATACGGAAAGAAAGACCAAAGCATTTGGAGCTTTACCTCCAAGAACAGTATCCCTGCCAACAACGACAATTATCTATCCTGAAATTGTACAAAGCTGGGGCCATGAGTGGCACAAGAAGCAGTAGAAATGCCAAACTGACCACTACTCCTGAAAACAACCAAGGAATAAGGCGTATTAGATTCTGAAGAGAAGGATGTGTGAAACTGAAGA
Organism: Spergularia bocconei; assembly: GCA_963457585.1. Lineage (NCBI taxonomy): Eukaryota > Viridiplantae > Streptophyta > Magnoliopsida > Caryophyllales > Caryophyllaceae > Spergularia > Spergularia bocconei. The sequence goes on from OY734947.1 coordinate 1,364,601, forward strand.
GAGTACAACCCCAATATATAATATGCGAAGAAGATGGTAGATGCTAACTTCAAATGCACATCCTACATTCAAAATGCACATACTAGGTCTAAAAAATGCACTTTAACTCGGCAAAAAGCACTTTGACACAGTAAAATGCACTTCCTACATCTAAAATGCACTTCATACGTCTAAAACACACTTCCCACATATAAAATGCACTTTGACTCCACAAAATGCACTTTGACTCAACAAAATGCACTTTGACTCGACAAAATGCACTTTGGCTAGGCAAAATGCTCATTGGCTCAACGAAAATGCACTTTGACTCGACAAAATGCACTTTGACTAGGAAAATTCACTTTGACTCGGCGAAAATGCACTTTGACTCAGGAAAACGCACTTTCACAGGAAAAATTTCCAGAAATCATAAAAACGACTCGCAACGAAATATAATCATACAGAAATCAAAATTTGAACTCGAATTAGACACAGAACTGTCGATTTCGGAAACAATATTTGTCGAAAATTCCATAAATCAAAAATTACAACGAAGACTATTAACACCTTAATCAACAAATAGAACTCCGACTTAAGCTGGAAATGAAGATCAGAACAAAATTTAGAGTTCAAACCTAAATTTCTTGAACAGCGAAATACGTATAAATCCAATCAACACAAAGATCTGATGTTTTGCGAACTTGAAATCGTCGCTCCAAGATTCAGGTTAAACTGCAGTGGACAAAAACAGAAAAATGATGAAAATAACGATTTAGATTAAAAGTTCATCTCGCGAAACTGATGAAATTAATTAGATCGATTAAACACAAAAAGCGGATTGGGAAAATACCTGCGGATTTCTGACGCAAATAACGGTTTTAAGTTCCAGTAGGAACCATGTTTATATAGGAACCCGTAAGAACCCTACCTAGAGGTCATTTTGACCAAATCTAACGCTCCCAATCATCTTAAAATTTTGGAAATTATATAGTAAGACCCTAACATGGGTCGGTTTTACTCATTCGGTCATATTTTTTCATACCCCCAATTTTAGCGTTCCACTCGCGTTAAAATTTTGGGGTACCTAAAAATCACATCAAATGGATATTTCATTTAAAGTTTGGGGATGATAGGGTAGATTAGATGCCAAGGAGTGCATCTGTGTATTTTATTTCGGAAAAAATGACCTCTAGGGTGGGTTCCTACGAGTTCCTATATAACTATGGTTCCTACCGGAACCCGACCCTATGTATATATATAAAAAAGCTAATAATTTAGAGCGCATTGAGGGCGTCGGGAGGTCAAGAAATGCACAAAGAGAGTCCAAAATATGTTAAACTCTTACATAAAATATTAAAGCAAACCACATTAAACATTAAGAAATGCGGGCGGATAGTCCAATATTTGTAAAACTCTTATGTAATAAACTTATCCACAAGAAACATGATATAAACTGTTATAACTCGGGGTACGTATATCAGAATATTACGATACATGTATCACTAAGTTCGTGTTGTAATGTATGTCAATATTTTTTTTTGTTTACTATGAGGGGAAGCCCCGAAAATAAAAACAACTAAACTAACTACGAGTCAACGGGGTGTCGAAACCCCTAAAATGTCCTCCCTAAGAATGATTCTAAGTTCTCGAGGTGGGTATTCCATGACAATGAGCTTCTGAGCTTGGTCTGCTCCCTTATTGGCTAGCCAATCCGCGGCCCGATTGGCCTCCCTGTAAGTGTGCTTCAATTGAACCATACAGCTTCCTTGCGATATCATTGCTCTACACACTTTTACAAGAGCGCATAGTGGGCCGACGACTACCTCCTTACTGTTAATCATCTTGACGCAGGATAGATTATCCATGTGAATAAGAAGTTTTTCGAAACCCAGCAATTTAGCTTCTTCCAAACCCTGTTTGAGCGCCATCAGCTCAGCCCTCATTGATGTGCAGAACCCGTAATTGGCGAGATAAGCCTGAACAAAGTTGCCAGAGGAGTCCCGCAAGATAATGTATGTCAATATAAGATCCATTTACACACACTTTTGAAAAGTTAAGTATGATCTTGGTTGAGATAGGTCGACAAGTTTAAAACTTCAATTCACACATACTTTCGAAAAATGTTAAAAATATAAAAGTGTTATTTACATATATAAAGTAATACTTGCGTACATAGTAAGATTAGGAGATATCTTAACAACCAACATTTAACCATTTATCACAATTTATTTATTTTGAGATTATTTATTTAATAAAAAAAGAATATGAAAAAGTAGTGTCCCGTGCGAAGCACGGGCTTTCCACCTAGTCACACCTTATTTAACACTATCACGTCTATCAGTCCATCGTATCTTCGTAATCTTTTTTATAAAATCTTTTCCCACAAAACCCTCTTTTACTCATCCTCTTTGTGTTCGTCCATTTTCGTACCCTTTAAAACAACCTCTCACCCATCGTCCTCCTCCTACTCGGCTTCATAATCTACCACCTATTTCAAAGAAGAAGAAAAAAGAAACATCATCTACCACGATCCCCCATGTATGTAAGCCCGATAACTTTTTCTTTTATTGAAAAATGATCTGATTAACATTTTACCATGTTGAAATTTCTTTAAATCTTTTACAGTAGTACGGAGTATAAATCTAGGTTTTTTTTTTTAATCGTCATCTCTTGAAGAATTAAGTCATGATCATCTCGTTTATATCTCTCAAAAGAAAGTTATGACCCAAATTAAATTGTACTATTTTTTCCCTGTGGTGAATGATGGTCGTCGTAGGCTTGTGGTTTTCGCTGAAGTTTGTGAATTGACGGAGTAAAAGCAGTTGGACGTTAGGTGAATGTATATTTTTAATACATTGTTGTTGTAATTAACGTGAAAAATCATTTTGTTGGTTTTTTTTTTGGCGTAAAAAATTAGTAGAATAAGTTACAATATTAACTTTAGATTATTTGTTCTATAGTAGTCATATAGAAAATAAAAACTGACAACTGAAAATCGAAAATGACTTTTTCTGGTTTTCAAAAACAGGACTTTGGTTTAAAAAAAAAAACAATATCAAACAGGCCCTTTACTTTACCAATTCCAAAAATTTATTAAATTTAAATTTGATTTTTTTTTTTAAGTCCTTTGAAGAATTTTTTTCCTATACGAATGCTGAAATAATTAGAATGTCAAAACTATTTTGAGGTTAAGGTTCGATAAAATTATATGGTTGGTAAAAGTTGTATCTAGGTTTTGGTCATGAAGATTCATGCTTAATGTAGCATCTAAAAAGTGGTTATGGGAAGGAAAATCATTAAGGCTATATGTATATATAGGTGTCGTTTGGATACACTCGTAAAGTCGCAATTCTCATGAAATTGCAAATACTAGGAATTAAGAAAGTACGGGAATTGGAAAATTTTGTTTGGATGAATAAGGGAATTCAATTACCATGCATGGGAATTTCTACTTACCTAGCCCCCCTTAGGTAATTAAATTCCTACACTTTGGAGGAATTGGAAATGCCTAGGAATTTCCAAATCCTACACTTTATGCTAACCAAACAACATAAAATAATTCAATTCCTAGAAAATAAAATTCCTATACATTTTGAGGGTATCCAAACGACACCATAGGAGTAGTTTGGATATTTTCTCTATTTGTAAGAGGTGAGATTGAAAAAACAGAAATAGAACGTGGTAGGACATGTGAGTAAAAATTTAGGAATTCACATTTAGAATTGTATAGTAATCTAATTTTAATATATATATGTAATCCTGAACCCGCTCAATTCCCACGCGCACACTTGGCCATCTATGATTGGTTAATACAAAATATAATATAACAAGTCAAAATAAATAAATATAAAAGTTTCATTATAGAAAGTTCCATATAATAATATATTAAAATAATATTATGGTTGATATCCCACGGGTGTTTCAAAATGGAACTTTGACTTTTGAAAGGTGACTTTTCCTCTAATTATATTACAAATATCCCACATGTGTTCCAAAATAGGATTTTAAGTTTTGAAAGGTGATTTTCCATGCAATGACATTACGAATATCCTACGGGTGTTCGAAATGAGATTTTAGATTTTGAAAGTTAACTTTCCATCTAATTACATTACAAATATCCCACCAGTGTATGTTCGAAACGGGAGTTTAGGTTTTGAAATGTGATTTTCCATCTAATTACATTATAAATATTCCAAGGGTGTTCGAAACATGATTTTAGGTTTTGAAAGGCGACTTTCCATCTAATTACATTACAAATATCGGGTGTTCGAAACATGAGTTCAAGTTTTTCAACGTGAATTTTCATCTAATTACTTTACAAATATTCCACGGGTGTTTGAAATGAGATTTTAGGTTTTATAAAATTTTGTATACATAATGTTAACATATAAACATAAATAGCCCGGGCGTTGCACGGGCCATCAAACTAGTCAATACATATATATAAAGCTGAATATTTTCATGAGCCTACGTTTAAAGCTATTTTTTCCGATTAATCACAAAATTCTATTTATTTTTCTAGGCTTGTGAGAGAGTCCCATATTTTGTGGAGATAGTGAGCATTTATCATCTATACTAATCCTATTGGGAATTGGGATCCTACATACACATAAAGATGTCCTATTTAAAATAAATTAAGGAGTGCATAATTATGTTCCAACAAACATCACTTTAGTCCTAACACAAATAGAAAAGATGTCTTACACACCAATACACCATGAAGAACTTTTACTAAGTTATCCCTATATATATTGCGATTAAGGAGACAATGTATGTTATACGGGTACATTCAAGTCTTTTTTTTTTTTTTTTTTCTTTTGTTCATGCATTCTATTGGCAATTATATGTCTATTACATCATGATCATATTCGATCTTGCCGCTTTTTTGTGTGGCACCTTATCACATTCTTTATCGCTTTTTTTTTTTTGTATAAATCTTGAAGAATAAATATCATCAGGATTAGAACTTTTAGTAGAAGTATATGTAGTAGAAGTAGAAGTAGGAGGAGGAGGAGGAGGAGCAGGAGTAGGAGTAGGAGTAGGACTATTGTCGTAGTAGTAGGATGAGTAGTATTCCAAAAATATATACATGCATGCATAATCTTTTTTTTCTTTTTTTGTTACAATAGTTTATAGGATTTGATGTAATAATAAGTACTACGTTTTATATATACATGCATATATGCATGCATGCTCTATATCATGTGTAACAATGTTTGGCTTTTTAATTTATTTTATTTTTTGTTTTTTTCCTTGGTTGTTTTTTTTTTAAAATTTTGTTTATTTGTGCATCATATCTTAACCTAATTGCATGTGCTACCTAATTATAAATTATCATAAATTATAAGCACTGTCTAAACCCATCGGTCAAGTAACGTATGTAACAAAGTTTAATGGATCAATGATCGTACCCCATATAAATTCTATAATCAACATGAATATAACTGCATCTAGATCAGACTAATTAATCACGTATGTAAGTGCACCTATAAATACTAAAATACGTACCTTCGTACGTGAGTAAAGTAACTCAAAATATACTTGGACACTCTTAGAATAATTAGTGGTAAAAATTCATTTAACCTAATCAATTATGCTAGAATCAATCCTAAACCTATTAAGTCTCACATATATATAGTTATGTTAGGAACCAAAATAAAGATTATCAGCAGTTCTTAATTTATACCAATAAATGTAAATATAACTTATAAAATAGGAAGAGAAAGGAAAAGGGGTATAAGAGTTATACATTGTTTACACTAATCCTATTTTACAATAAGTAGCTAATCCAAAAGCGCAGCTACACTTGATCATTTAATTTTGACAATTGTGGTAAAGGTAAACATTATCTTAAAGTCGCATTTGTGGTGTGCAATCTGTGCAAGGAAATTCTTATGGTTTCTTACTTTTCAGGGGTGAAAGCTCTAGCCTCTAAAGCAGAAAGAATAAGGTTTCAGTATAAACGTTGGCACTAAAGTTGTGTTGGGTAGTATATTTCATACTCCGTAATAATATTACACGGTTATATATAATTTTTTAGATCTTTAATATTTGACTTTCAAATCTTTCAGCATAGGGAATGCTAAACTGTCACATATTCGTAGATATCAAATCTCACATTAACTTATAACATGCTATAAGTCTAATGATGTGATTATTCCACAGTAATACTTAATTATAAAATGAAAATAATAATCATGTGTCCTCAATTAAAAGACAGTAATACAAGTCAGAAAAAAAAAGGATTGTAAATAATATAAATATAAATATTATTACGATTATACACCCGTATTAGGAACAAAGAAACTCGCGTTAACAATGACAATTGAATTCTGAAAATAGTGATCAGACTATGAAGTTGAGTAGAAGAAGAAACTTACAAAAAAAATGTGGAATTTAAATAGACAGTAACAATTTTCTTAGACAAAGTTTAGTTACATATGAGATGTAGCCTATTAAATATAAGAGAGGACTTAAATTAAACAATATGATCAATTCGTTGATATTTTCAACAAACTTATGCATATTTAGAAAAGTAAGTTGAATACTTTTGAAATCAATATACTTCAATTATTCTTCAAAGTTTATTTACATAATGTCTATTTACCTAACTTTAAATTTTGCTACTATTAAATAATTCGATATAAGATGTGTTCAAACAATTTTTAATAATCAAAATACAAATTATTGATTTCTTTTGAGCTTAAATCTACAATCGGTGCAACGTACGAGCATTTCTAATCATATATGTAGCAAACTTACCATCCGATCTAAAAGAGGCACACATCATTTAGAGTTGTTTATATAGAAAATAATACTGGGAGTCCATTCTCTAAACTAATTTAATTGAAAATAGGCTATTCCAAAAGGTACACGATATTAGATTATATTCTCAATCCTGATAAGTTAAAACTTATTCACAAGGGTGAAAATTATGATTAGGTCAAAATCGCATTATTTACATGCATGGTCATAGAAAATGGAGCATGAGACTTAAAACGACCCGCATATCTCATTCCGTTATAAATTATTAACTCTTTGTATAGACACTTTTCTTTAAGTACTACTGAGTAGTATATTTTACACACATTGCTAAATCTTGTCGAATATTTTTCAAATAAAACCCTTCGATACTTGTACGAAAGAGTCAAATTGGCAACATTAGTAAACGGAAATCTTTATAATCACGTGTTAAACTAATAATAATTCACCTTAAGGCTACTTTTTCTCTATGATTTACACATTGTTTTTGGAACTCTTTCTTTTTTTGTAAGAGATGTGTTGCAAAATGAAACTTGTGTCACAAATATTATGATCATGATTAACAAATTGGAAGAGAATCATATACTTTGTATAGATTGGAAATTATTTTCTTAGACTGTTAATATTTTCTACACTTAATAGCTTTAAGAACTTTCCTTTTTCTATTTAAATTAAAATTATTTAAATACTCAACTAATTATAATTTATAAATATTTATGAATTTTCCTTATTACTATCTTAATATTTTATATGTATTTCCATATCCTAATAATCAATAATATTTTTTTTAATTTCATCCAATAGGATTGTGCCAAGTGTCCATCAATGAAGGGCTGTACTCGGCTTTTATAATATATATTAGATAGTTATTATATTAGATGAGTTATATCATTTGTCAAATATGAGAAAAGTTAGCGTAGGAGTAGGATGTGTACATGATATTCACGTGTGTTAGGATTAGATTATAATAGTTATTATATATATTAGATGAGTTATATCATTTGTCAAATATGAGAAAAGTTAGCGTAGGAGTAGGATGTGTACATGACATTCACGTGTGTTAGGATTAGATTATAATAGTTATTATATTAGATGAGTTATATCATTTGTCAAACATCATTTAATTAAAACTTATATAATATTCAACAATCCATATGAAATTGGACTCTCTAATATCACTCGATCCTTGTGAGAGCTAACAAAAAACCTCAAATAATAATAAACTAGTTGAATGCCCGTGCGTTGCACGAACTCTTAATTTAAACTCATATTTTAATAACTTGATTTAAGCTTATTTTTTTACCATTCTATCTCAATTGACAAAATAATATTGGTGCTAAAACTCGTTGAATTTAAATAGTTTTTGAGAATTTTGAAATATGTGTTACTTTACGTACCCATATGATGTTTTTTAAATACATTATTAATTTATAACTTATGGGTTCCTAATTCGATTGAGATGTCGAGAATGGTTAATAGAAAATGAACAATCTGTTTGCATAAGATTAGAAATGATGAAGAATTGATCATACATATTTTTAATAGGATTAGAGCCAGCTAATTTTCTATAGTATCACATACCAAATTAGGTTAGTACTTAAAAATAGACCCCCGTAAAAAAACTTAGGTTATTTTTTATAGTCATGTGTACTTTAATTTAGGAGAAAAAGGAAGTTGTTAACAAATTTTTTTCGGAATTAGATTAGAAGACTAAGAAAATTAAAGTTGTTCAAAATTTAATCAGGATCCGATTAAGAGACAATAGAGTACACTTATACGTACACTTACGCTTACTATTAGAGTAGAATCGTTAGTAACTTTTTGAGGATTTCAATTACTATGGTCTAGCTTATACGTACACTTACGCTTAGGATTACAAATTAGGAGACAAAGAAAGTTTAGGAGAATTAGTCATACTTTCATGTCCTAATTGGCTCCTACATAAAACATAAAATTACTACAATTGTTGGACTCTACATCTCTGTTGTTAAGTAATTCTAAACCCGCCTTCTTGCATTCCGCGTTTGCACCTACTTACTGAGCTGATTGACCATATTGTTGCACCGACGCTAAAGATTTCTCCACCAATAATTGTTGCAATACAAATACAATGCCGGTTAGCACGTCACCATTGCAATTGATTAGTAATTTTGTGTAGCTTATGGATTAGCCCCATAGATAATAATTAGTACTTTGTCACATAAACTCTCCTTAATGATCTGGGAGCAATAATGGAAAAAAAAAATATGTGAAACATATGTGGACTACTCTTTAGAATCTGATATAATGTAAGTGTATTATCAGACGATATTTTTCTGTGGTGTGCGTATGGTGTTTAGCTTAAACTTAGGTACCCATACATAAGCTCTCTCGTACATTGAATTTAAAAGAAAAAACTGTAATCATCATTAGTTATATGATCCTATCTACGCTCATTGGCAGCAATATGCAATCTTAAAACCCGACTACTTTCTCTACCTCAAAAAAAAGATGGTTGACTAATATGGTCTTGGCTAGCTTGTACAACTTTTTGCTTGTCTAGTAAAATTGAAACAAACTATTAGTTAACCAATTTCTACAATAATCTTTGATTTGGTTATCTTGCTCTCCTATAGTATGGAACATGGACCATCCCATCTACAATGTTTGAAAAGACGAACATTATTATTTAGATCTTTATTTCAACCAACAAATAGGAAACTAAGAAAAAAAAGAGGTATACTATTACTCACCTTCAATCCTACATTGTAATAGTGTAATTCAGTATATTGAAAATCTACGATAAATCGATTTTCAGCAATGACTATGTAATTTTTTATTACTAATATAATGTACGTGATCATTGAATAGTGCAATAAACATATGTTACGATGTTACACAATGCATAAACATACAAAAAAAAACACCATGATCACGTTAAATGGAAGCATGCACGTATATGGCCACATGGTAATTAAATTACTTACATTACTATCCTAGTCGAAGAAATTTTATTAGTCAAACTCTATTGCTATTTGGAGTAGATTTTAGTGGAATGAATTGTATTTGGTATAAGTCTATTGCTATTAGAGTAGAATCGTTAGTAACTTTTTAAGAATTTCAATTACTATGGTCAAGCTTATACGTACACTTATGCTTAGGATTACAAATTAGGAGACAAAGAAAGTTTAGGAGACATGTAAAAACATACATACTCTAATTAAGACATGTACATTTAGTAGGAGTAAGTAAAAACAAATTAATAATAAAATATTGCAATCAATCACTTTAGTAGTAGATTTAGAAGGGATAATGACTTGGAGTAGAATTAGAAGAGATGCAATCTCCTCACAATTTTGGACTCTCTCACAAGCCTAGAAAAATCAATAGAATTTTGTGATTAATCGGAAAAAATAGCTTTAAACGTAGGCTCATGAAAATATTCAGCTTTATATATATGTATTGATTCATATGAAATGGATTCTCTAATATGCTCGAAAGAAGAATAATATATACTAGGTGAAATGTTCGTGCGCTACTCGGGACACTTTATCATAATCGCCTATACTTATTTCTTACTTATTTAGTCTCAAAATAAATAAATCATGATAATTAATCAATATTATACCTTTAATAGGCTACTTTCCACGCCTATGTGGCAGCCTTTGAAAGCATCCACAACTAAAAAATTCCACGTCATATCGTACTTGTTGTCCTGTTATGCAATTTTATTCTCTCTCCTCCAGTAATCAATACCTGTAATGTGTGGGCTCAATAAGTAAAACCTGTCTTAAGACCTTTCGTTTTCCTCATGACATGAGTTATTTGCATTAAGATTTGTGAGTATTTGGAAAGTCTTTCATTCAATATTAATATTAAACATGTATTAAACATAGTATCTTTTGACTATTGGTTTGCCAATTCGTAGGTTACATTTGAATTCAAGGTACTATATATATATAGGGGCCTGTTCCGGTAGGAAGTTATATATTGGTAGAAAGGTAGGAAGTAGATATATAGTACTTCAATATCTGCGATTGGAACTTACAAAACTAATAACACATTTAAACAAAAGGCATTATTCTTACAAATTTAACAAAGTGCACTTATTTTCAATTTTGGTTTTATAAAATACACTTCTAATTTAACAAAGTGCACTTATTTTTATTAAACGCACTTCCAATTTAACAAAATGCACTTGGTATTATAAAATGCACTTCTTACTTAACACAATGCACTTGGTCTTATAAAATGCACTTTTAACTTAACAATATTCACTTTTCTTATTCAATGCACTTCCAATTTAACAAAATGCACTTTGACTCGGCAAAATGCACTTTGACCCGGGGAAGTGCACTTTGACCGGGGGAAGTGCATGCACTTTGACCCAGGGAAGTGCACTTTGACCGGGGGAAGTGCTCTTTGACCCGGGGAAGTGCACTTTGACTCAGGGAAGTGCACTTTGACCGGGGGAAGTGCCCTTTGACCCGGGGAAGTGCACTTTGACTCAGGGAAGTGCCTTTGACTCGGGGAAGTGCACTTTGACTCAGAAAAATGCATTTTGACTCAGAAAAACGCACTTTCACTACAAATGCAAAATGTACTTCTAATGATTTTATAAGATGCACTTTTAATTTAACAAAAAACACTTTTAATTAAACAAAATGCACTTTGTCTTTTAATTTTATACAATGCACTTCTAATCAAACAAAATGCACTCGATATTATAAAACACACTTTCAATTTTAAAAAATGCACTTGATCTTATAAAACGCACTTTCAATTTAACAAAGTGCACTTATTCTTATAAAACGCGTTTTCAATTTAACAAAATGCACTTGTCTTATAAAATGAACTTCTAACTTAACAAAATGCACTTTTAACTTAAATGCATTTCCGATTTAACAAAATACATTTGTTCTTATTAAATCCAATTTAACAAAATACATTTGGTCGATTTTCAATAATAATAAAATGCACAAATCTGAACCATCAGATCACACTAATCAAAGGCCAAAATTAAAACTCAAAAAAGAGGAAAAATAAATAAAAATCAGTTATTTTCTCTCTCCTCCTCCCCTCCCCCTTCCCCAAACCCGACCACCACAGCACCACCAAATAGCATACACTAGCCGCCACCATAGTCGTCACCTACCACCATCGGACCGACCAGATTCACCTACGTCGTCCGGCGATCCCACGCCCCCAACGCGAGCGACACCATTTCCACTTCTCACTTTCATGCCATTCTCATTTCCCCTCACCCCAATCAATTCGTTCGATTTGCTACACCTCAACCACGGACATCGACGAAGACTCGCTGGAGATCATCGTTCGACGAAGACTCGCCTAGATCTGGAAAAAAGAGCGAAACGAGGGGAGTTGGTTGGTGGCCTAGATCGACGAACACTCCCTACGATGATCGACGAACACTCGCCGTCGACGGTGCACTCGACTGTCGTCGTCGGCCACCATCTTCCTTGTGATGCTCGACGGAGGAACGTGGGAGGAGAACGCGACCAGATCTGGAAAAATACGCTGAAGAGAGGGAGAAAGAAGGTGTCGTTTGCGGCGGAGGAAAGGCGAGCGAAGGAAGATGGTGGCCGACGAAGACTCGCCGTCTCGAGTGGAGTCGGCCGCTGCTATCTGCGCCGACGATGTTGGTGGTCAAAGTTTTGACGGTGGCGGTTGCGTGGTGGTAGGGGGTAAGCCATGGAGAGAGAAGGAATGGGGAAGGAGAGGAGAGAGAGAATGTGATTGAAATTGGTTTGGGTTTTTTTTGGAAGACTGATATTGGTTTGGGTTATATTTTTTCTTTTGTTTTAATAATTGATATGAACCATTAGATTTAGGTAGGATGGATGGATGAGATAACTTCTTACTTCTCACCTAAGAGTATTTCTCACCTAAGAGGACAACTTCTTATTTTCCTTACTTCTTACTTCTCACCTAAGAGTATTTCTGGTAGGAACCCTAGTTATATAGGAACTTTAGGAACCATTACTAACCACTAGATTAAATATAATCTAATGGTTCCTGATTATTTTCCAAATATACATTACCCAAAATAATTTATTTTCTCTCTCCTCCCCTTAACCCCACCATCAATTCGACCACCGCTACTATCCACCCCAACAACCACGGCGCCACCTGACCTCCTCCCGACACCACCCGGAATCACCACCATCTGACCACCACAACCCCAGCCGTTCGCGTCACTATGCACCGCGCCCCTCCTCCACCTTCAATTTACCCTTTCTTCTCTAATCTCTCATCAAATCTCCCCCTTTCCCGCCCCCTGCTACCACCACCGGCTATCAAGCCGACCCCGACACCACCGCCTCCAAACAGCCACCACATCTGCATCACCTTCCTCCTCCATTTTCCCCTCTTTTCTCTTTCTCTTGGCACCTCCATAATCGAAAAACAAAAACAAATGGAGGTAAACTCATCTTCTTTTTTTCCTCTTTTCAATTACTTACTTTGATGAACATACACCACTAATTGATGAACATTCAATCATAAATTGATGAACATCAAAGTGAAATGGATGAACATTAATTGACCACTATATGTTCATCAAATTTAAGTGCATATTCATCAATTAATTTGATGAACATAGAGCTTCAAACGGATGAACATTAAGCTTAATTTAATGAACATACAAATTAAAATTGATGAACATACCAATAATTGGTGTTCAATAAAAGTTGTTTCAAATCACAAAGAGAGGGGATGCAGCCAATGTGTAGAGGAGAGAGGCAATCGGCGGCGTCGGGGAGTGGAGTCGCCTCGCTTGGCCGACCGATCTGGTGGAGGCGCCGTAGCCGGAGGTGGCAGCGGGCGGCGTGCATCGACGGAAAGGGGCATGGGATTGGGGGAGAAGAGGAGAGAGAGTGAGGAAGGAGGAGAAATGTTTGCATAGCGGCTGATGTGGTCACTTCGCCGGTGGTGATCCCGGCCGTCGTGACGGGTGGCGTGGTCGGCGGAGGTATAGGGTGGCGAAACTCGTGGTGAGGTGGGAGGGGAGAGGAGAGAGAAAATGCTTAGGGTTGATTTTCTGGTTTTGTTTAATTTTATAGGCTTATTTTGTGAACCGTTAGATCTAAGCAAATTGATGGTTAGGATTGGTTCCTAAAGTTCCTATATATCTAAAGTTCCTACCAGAACCTAAATCTATATATATATATATCTTCGTAATTTGATAGATAATGGTGTGAATAAAATTGTATTCCATTTCATACATATAAAATGAGTTGGTCACACGAGAGAAATATTGTTTGCGAGAGAGAGATAGAAATGTTATTTAGTGATTTACTCATACAAAGATTTATAAAGGTCTTAGAATGAGTATTTGTTATACGTGTCTGTCGTAGTAAAATCTTCCGAATATCTGATTTTAATGTGTGATTATAAATTGATTCCAATTTGTTATAATTGATATAGCTACGGAGTATATAGTATCTGAACTACTATCATGCAATAAGATCATCTTGCATTGGTTGTGTATATTTTTGATTTTGTAATTGGCGAGTATATATTTTACTTTGAAATTTTTTTAGTTTTCACCTTTCAATATTGTAAGGACACCAAACACATAATTATTACAAATTTAATTTATCCAACAAGAATCTTAATACTCAAATTTGATTTGACACATCCCTTTGAATCGAATATGGCCATATCAAATCCGCTTAAGATGTTGATGAAACAAGAATTATGTGTCGCGTTGTTATTGTTGTCGAGTAGAAATTTTCAAGTTATATGTGTGAGGTACATCTTTAGGATAAACGAACATTTATTGAATGAAAATACATTCATTTTTATATTCATATGGAGACTTTTAATCTTCTTATAACATGAGACTTTTATATATTAAATTTTAAGATAAGTTCAAAGGTTTTTTTTTTACCAAAAAAAATTAAATTGTTTCTCTTAATCTTTGGTTTGTCAAAAATTTGAGTTACAAGCATGTTGTTTCAAAATAGTATATTTACTTTATTTTTTATTTGATTTTTCTAAAAGAAAAGAAAAAAAAAAAACACTTTACACAAAAATTTAGAGTTGTTCACTTGAACACTTTGGCTAGGCATTGCGGGAGGAGGAATATATAGGTTGATTATTGATACAAATGTTTTGCTTATGAAATACACCGTATGTTATAGAGTGTTAGTGTGTTACTACCTATATTGGTTAATATATCCACCACCGTGATATTTCTAAACGTTTTACTAAGTTTTAGTCATAAGGTAATGTCACAGTTTTCGTTTAAAAATAAACAAAAAAGAAAACACCCGTGAGTTCGCGGGAACAAAAGCTAGTTAAATATTTGTTAATGAAGTTGTCTCCTAATGTCACTAAATCACTTATGTTATTGTACAGAGTCTTACTTTATCTTTAGATAATACTCCTTTTTTTAATATTTTTAAAGTAATTTACACAGAGGCTTAAACTTGTCGCCAAAAAATCATACTTAACTAGTCAAAATATGTGTGAATAATTCTTATATTAAAGTATATTTCGACACAAACTTAATGATGCATGTATCTCAATATTCTAATAGCCTAAAGTTTAACAATTATATTATTTTCCATGTAGATTGAATTATAATTTATGTGAGAGTTTTACAAATATTGGACTCGCATTTCTTAATGTTATTATTTAGATAAAATTTAATACTTTATGTTAGAGTTTTACAGATATTGGACTCGCATTTCTTAATATTTTATTTAGATAAAATTTAATACTTTATGTTAGAGTTTTACAGATTGGACTCTCTGTGTCCAATTTTTCACTTACCGACAACCTGAATACCTCCAAATTAGTAACTAAATTAAATATATATATATACTCCCGACGTGAATTGGAGTCTGATTCTGATTCTGATTCTGATGAGGGAAACGAGTACTGTATATCATCGAACTAACAACTGTTGTATAAATATTTACATGTGCGGATTCTAGAATCAACACGGCAAAATTAGGACAGCCGTATTTAAAGCTGGCTGCACAGATTGATTGGCATCGGTAAGTTTATGTTACCCTTTATTTCTTGATTTTTACGCACATGTAAAGAGGAAGACAAAATTTACTGTAGCCGGTGAGCAGCACCAATTGACCAATACAACTCCTGCGTAGATAAGTTAATGTCACAAATTCTCAAAGTTTTAATTTGGTTTTCAAGTATGCTGTTCTCTATGTAACATACTGCCTGCATGCTCGTAATTGCTGTTTTATTTTTTCGGGAAAGGCGCAGTATTTGAATGTTGCGTAACTACATTCTTGAATAAATTGTGCACCCTTAGGGGTTAGATTGGCAATAGGGCGGGTCGGGACGGTTCCGGGTTGGGTCAAGATATGCCGGGTAACATCGGAGTCTCTTGTCGGGGTTTGGTTAATATGATCTTCTTGGTTGAGTTAGTTTCGTTTGTAGACATTTCAAGTCATCATAGGGTTCGGGTTAGCTTGATGTTATGGGTCCAGTCGGTTATGTTTAAGTTGGGTTACGTTCAATCTTCATATTGGGTTATTCAGTTTTGGTTTTAACTAGTTTGCATGCCCATGTTACGCACGGGCTATGTATTTATATTCTTTATACTCATTCTATAAGAAAAATGTTGCATAATGATTATTTTCCATAAATTAGCTAGTACTATACTACGACTTATATTTGTTCCATTAAATTAACATAATAATTATTTTCTATAAATAAGCTATAGTGCTATACTATACTCTAACCTTGCAGGGTTTGACCGAGCTCTCCCAAGGTTTTGACCAGGGCCATGGTTGGAAAATCATAACCCTAACCCTAACCCTAACCCTAACTCTGCAGGGTTTGACCAGGCTTAAACAAAGGTTGATCAAGGTTAAAGTCAGGGCGAGTCAGGGTTGGGTTGGTCGACTTTAGACTTTTTTTTTTTAAAATTTAAAAAAGGCTTGCACATCATTATTTTTTTACCAATAATATCATCATTCACTATAGACTCATGATAATTAGGATGTCTACGTATCTCGAAAGAGTCCATACCCACGTAGTTCTTTACTAACCTAACTTACCTTTGTTGGATTATTTGATCAGTTCATTCTATTCTCCAAGGTCAGAATCAAGGTTAGGGTCAAGTCAGGATCAGGGTTAGAGTCAGGGTTAGGAGTCTTAGGACCGAGTTTGACCAGGGTTTGATCAGGGTAAGGGTTTGAAAAACTCAACCCTAACTCGACCCTACTTCAAACAGGGTTGGCCGACTTAGGGCCGGGTTGGGCCGAGCTAGGGTTTGACCAAGTTCAGGTCAGGGCGAGCAAAGGTTGAACGGGCCAGATGGCCAGCTGTACTACCTATGACTAACCAATCTTTCCACTTCCCACCTAGTTATTCCCACATCCCAACACCTAAGTTTGCCATCAAGCGCCACCAAACATAGTGCCTCTACCACCATTTAACATGCCTCATAACGCCTGCAACCTGGTGGTGGTGATCATTTTGTCGACCACGCACCAACTAGAGTAAATCTGCAATAGTAGTTGCCAATAATTCAATAAAGATGGTCAACATGCCATTTTTCTCCGACCCTCTCCCTATTTTACCGCCCCTCCCATGATTGCACGACTATCTCAGCTCCTTGCTTCAACGTGAGGGATGGGGTTGTCGGCACCGGTCTGTGGCTTGGGTAGTGACAGTGCGGACTGCGGACAATGTTAGAGGTTGGTTTGTGCTGTATGTGGTGCGACGAGCGATAGTGGTTACAGACGTTACAGTTTTGTTTTATTCTTTGGTTTTCTTTAGGATAATTAAAAGACAGCGTTATGTGGACATTAACCCAAACCCTTAAACTACCTTGGAAACTGGAATGCAAACCTCATGGGCATTTGGAGAAACTCAACCAGCTCAAGTGGAACCCTCAAGTTTGTTGAAATCATCCCTAATTTTATAGTTCGGTCTATATGTTTTTCGGGTTTGACATATATATCCAAATGAAATCATAAATGGGGTATGGTCAGTTCTTGTTTGACGTGATCGAGTTGTATCGGCTATATATTGCTTCATGTTCTGGTCGGATTGTGTTAAGGTATAAAAGTCTAGAGCTGGGCATCTGCGGGCTTGGGCCGGGTAAGGGCCGGGTTAAAAGGTTAATTTCTACACGTAAATGCGGGCGGTACCGGGACGGGCTGATCTTGCGGGCTAATTTTATTTGCCCTTACCCTTATCTCCTTCACGGTACGGGCCACCCGCGGGCTTGGTGGGGCCGAAAATTTCAACCTTTTTGGATGATTATATTTAGCAAAATTTCCAAATTTATAAAATAAGTATGAAAGTTTTATAACTATTAATCAAAATTCAAAGACATTGTTTTTAGGATAATGATACTCACATGAAACTCCACACTCGGAGGAAGTTAGAAAATGTCTCATAAATGACAAATAAGAAACCAGTCTCTTTATATTCTAGTCTCAATGAAATCTTTAGGCCTCATTGCATGCTTTCTTTTTGTGATTATGTATGTAGAATTAGTAAAGAATACATAATTACCTCTTATTTTCATGGAATCTTTACAAAATTAAAAGATTATGATTGATACAGTTATTCTCATATAATTTGTTTTTGACTTTGATTTCTGAATACTATTACGTACAAGTATAAAACATGTTTGCGGGCTAAACGGGCTGGCCCGTGGGCTATTGCCTTGTTTTCTGACCGGCCCAATTTCAAATACGGGCTGACCATTCCGGCCCATAATCCATAATTTTATTGTTAATCGTGCCCTTACCCGTAAAAAAGACGGGTCGGACGGGTCGGGACAAACGGGCTGACCCGCCCTTGAACAGGTCTATATAAAACCTATTATTGGGCCGACTGATGGTTGGACTGATGGTTGAGGCCCAATAATTGGTTTTATACCTTAACACGCCCCCTCACGCAAATATCCTTCAGGCTTGAAGAGTGGAGATAATGCACATGCCCACCCATACCATGTGCTTGAGAGGCCACTTGAGAGAGGTGGGGGCTAGCAGGATTTGAAATTGAGACCTCATGATTGATGAGCCTCTGATACCATATCAAGATACGATATTACGGTTACGGTACTTGCTTACCTTTCCATTACGATACGGTGGGTTTAAATACCACAACAATACAATACAGTATCGGGCTTAGGGTTACATACAACCCGAGCCCAATGACATACGCCTAATAGATTGAGTCAACTTCTGTTAATCATATTTTCGGGTTATGTTGGGCCGGCTTAGCTTTTGCGAGGTTTGCTTAGAGTCATTAAAACAAGCATTTTGTTGGTAAGCTGTTTTAATATCTGGCAGTAATGCATTGATCAACGTATTTAAGTGTTTAAATTGTGATTTGATCAATGGAGGAATAAGGTTATAGACTGATTTATCATTTGAACCGTTGGCTTAAGTTTTGTACATGCTGACTACTGGAGTACTCCGTATATATCTTGGTATATTTATTTATATTATTATCATATAAAACTTTTGCAGTGACAATACAACCGACGAGACACTCATATACATGAGTGTGCGCATGCGTACTGCCTACTAACCCCTTTTCGTCCAAACAGGTATTTTTTCCCACATTATCTACAAAATTAGCCAACTTTTAAAGAGGCTAGTTCTATATTTCAACATTGGCAATGAAGATGAAAGTTCTGATGATACATGTATGGAGTAAGCTTCTATCCCTATCCGGTAATATAAAAAACTTGGTTGTTTTCTCAAACCGGCGGCCCGGTGATTTTCACGAGCACACTTTCGCTCTATTGCCAGACGATATTGTCGAGGACATATTTGCTCGACTGCCGGCCGAGAGTGTCTTAGCATGTAAACGAGTATGTTCGAGATGGTACCACATTATCAGTACGAAGCACTTTGCCAGGGTTCATCTTAAGAGAGTGAATGACGTAGAAGTAAATTTATCCATGTTTAAGATATACGTAGGCACTCTCACATATAAAAGACGCGTCTTTTCTATGAAAGGTCATATGACGAAGGGCTTAAAATTGGAAAGAGTAGACATTATAGAACCCAATTTGGATTCGAGTATCGAAGAATTGCAACTTGTAACATCTTGTGATGGATTGGTGATTTTGAAATGCGGCTACCATATGACTTGTGAAGCATCGTATGTGATATGCAACCCGATTACAAAACAAGTGGCTCCCTTCGTGCCACCAAGGGAGTTTGTCAAACGGGCATGGGACGATGAAGTAACGGGACAGAAGAGAATTCAATTTAATGACATAGTTGGTTTATTCTACGATGAAATTAGGAGCGAGTATAAAATCATGCAATATTGTTATGAAGATGAGTATGTCACATATTATGTCTACGGTCTAAGAAGTAAGTCTGAGAAGATTTTGGGTACTAGTAAGCTTAACCCTTCAACAGATTACTGGGGCACAAGTGTCTTCGCGGGTCGTAAATTGTGTTGGATGGTTTATTATGTGTTTGAAGCTGAGCTTCGAGAGCGTTGTTCAGAGTGCATAATGATTTTTGAGTCGGAGAGTGAAACATTGCACTGCCTCCCCCATCCGGGGAGTGAGTGTAATCCTATGCTTGGCTTACCGCATCAAAACTTTCGACTTTTGGTTTTAGATAGTAACAACTTGGGTGTATCCATATCTTCTCCAACTAAAATTACTATTTGGGTTCTCCAGGGTTCTATGAATTTTACGTGGAGTATATGTCACGTGATCAATTATCAAGTCGGATTGAGACATTTCCCAGTTATCAAGGATGATCCTCAAAATGCTCAAGTGTTAAATCTTGTTGATGGGGAGTTATATTTCCGTCTCAGTGCCAAAGGATTTTTTACCTTAAACCTGTGCTCCAAAGCTATTCGGAAGCTCAAATTGCCCCGTCATATCTTGCGACCATATGGGTTTCTTAGATTCAAAAGCATTCTACATTTCAATAGCTTGGTTTCCCCAGAACACGTCTTTGGATGATAAATTTCTACTTCATGACTTTCATCTTTGTTGATCAATTCGCTTCCATCTTATGTATGTGTTGCACTTAAAATGTTAATACTCTTGTCGAGTTTGTGACGACTTTTTTTTTTTGTATGGGGTTGCTTATATCCCCGCTCCCTAATATTCGTACTCCCTCCGTTTCTTTCAGTTCTTTACATAGAGAAAGGGCACATAAACCTAGGAGGAAAGAGAGAGAAAGTAAGAAGGGTAGCAGTTAGTGGAGGATGGGGTTTAATTAAGTGCTAATCTAATATTTCTTTGTTCTTCTCTCTCTCCTTGCTCACTCCGCCCCCTACTCATCAGATCACTTTCTCACCAAAATGCCTTAGATTTCTTTTTAATCTACTTACAAACTTCACTTTATTCGTCCCATCCCCCTCCTCTAATCTACACACCATTATTTATTTTGGAAAAAACTTCGAGAATCAACGGCGGATAAAAGACCCAGATCGCCATTTTTGGAGCAAGCATTTTTGTGAAGAATCAATATATACCCAGATTGTCTCTGTCTCCTTGCTTCATTATAATCTAAAGAAATCATACAAAAAAAAAAATGATTTCTCAAAACATTCAGTGGGAAGATGATGATTTATCATTAAATGGAGTTTTCAAGGTTGGAATAATCTGATGAATGATTTTCGTGCATGATGATATAGGGGATGATTGTTGAAATCAACTAGTTTTCATAGTAGAGAGGGAGAGTTAGTTTCAGACGGGTGAGAGAGATGAATATGGGGGATGGACTGGTTTGAGGAGGCGTTGTTTTGGGGTTGGGGATGAATAAAGTGGGTAGTTGGATCAATTTAGGATGAATAATCTGTGTTAGTTAGTTATGTTAATTGGGTTTATTAGGAAAAGGCTACACATACAACTGTTGTATGTGTTGTATGAACACTACCTCGTTTCTCAATCAGTATGATTGAAACCAAACTATCAATCACAAACCTTAAGATGATCTTAGCCACATATTTTACACATTAAACAAGATCCAATGGCTAAGATTAATGACAGAAGAAAAAGGTCCAACACTCCAACCTTCTTCCATTCTCTCTCCTCTTCCCGACCAACTACAGCCGCCGCCCTCACCACTCAAACGTCAACCACCACCATGGTGGGCGCCGGCACCGAAGACCCAACCCCGGCCAGTTTTGGCCCCCGCCGATCCCCCTGCCTCCCACCGCGGCCCATCCTATGGGGCTCTCTCTTTCCCTTTTTAGCCACCTTTCCAGCACCCCACAACCATTAGATCGAACGTCGACACCGCCGATGAACCCCCTGCACCTAGCCTCGGCCTCCCTCCCCTATGTTCCGACCACCCCCTCCCCCAACCACAAAAACAAACCACATCCTCCCACTAAGCCAGATCCGACGGGATTGGGTGGTGTACCGTCCAGGAGGGCGGATGTGGGTGCGATGCCGCGCCGGTGTTGTTGGTCGGCGTGGTGAGAATCGAGGGTGGTGGTGGTGGTGGTGATGACAGAGAGTAGAGTGGTTTTAGAGAGGAGAGAGATTTGGGTAGTTGGAATACTGGGATTGGAATAGACAGAGCCAATCACTGTGATTAGTTGATTATTAGTCAGTGAAGTGCTGAGTTGTAACATTCTAATTGGGTGTTGTATGACTGGCCCACATACAACAGTTGTATGTGTATCATCTTCCGGTTTATTATGTTAACTGGCATAATAATGATGTGGGTTAACAAAACAAGTAAGGGTATAGTCGGGATTTTAGATAGGTAAATGTTTCCCAAAATAGAAACGTAAAGAATTGAGTGAATTTGCCAAAAAAGGAATACGTAAAGAAATGAAAGAAACGGAGGGAGTACTAGTTTTAATTTGATTTTTGAAAAGTGAGGCCTATCTGATTTAAATTACTTTACTTTAACTAGTTGTTGGGCCGCGCGCGCTGCGCGCGGCCCCCCAACATTTTCGTTTCTCGTATTTAATCGCCACGACTTTGGCACAATTTTTCCGAGTACGTGGTGTTTTTGTGTGGATCGTAGTTACTCTTGCAAGCACACAAGCACTTTGTGTTTGAAGATCTTACAACTTAGGCATATGGCACGGCCTCCCAGCATTATTGTTGCATAAATATCTCGTGCTATTGTGACTACACTTGTAAAAACATGAATACACCTGTGATACAACAAAATCATAAATAGAATACGCATCAACAATTACATGGTATTTTATCTTGCCCTATACACATTTCTGAAGGGTTTTCTCAATTTGAGCATGTTACAAAAAATTTTGAACCATTTGATTCTCCTATCTGAAACCACACATCACATCCTCTTCACATCTAGATTGTAGAAGCAAGATACACCTGCATAAGCGAAAACACACAACCTTGTTACGCGAGAAAAATCGAAAAGAAAGAAAGGAATGCATAACACTAAAACTCAACCCCGCTCTTAGCCTTAAGAGGACATAATAACACCGTTAGAACAACAAAATGCGTAGGTAAAGTTCACTTCTATTTAGGAGTATAACAAGAATTTACACTTATTAGCATATACCGTAACAAATACTATACCCTCCTTCTCCCTTGTAGAGTTTATACATGAACAAATATACTCCCCGCCTCACTCGCCACCCCACCCCCCCCCCCCCCCTCACGTACCCGCCCCTCTCTCGCTCCTTGTCTCTCCCATTGTCTTTAATCAATTCTCATTCACCGTACTCGCCCACCGTTCGTATCTCCCTCTCTTCTATTGGTTATCCCCTCCCCTCTCTCCATCCCCCTGTTTCTCTCCCCTCCCTCCCTCCCTCCCTCCCTCCCTCTCTCTCTCACATTATCTTTGATCATTCCTCATTTCCCTCCTTCGCTCACTGTTCTTATCTCCCTCTATTCTATTGTTTATCTCCTCCTCTCTCTCTCTCCCCCCCCCCCTTATCTCTCCCATTATCTTTATTTTATCCTCATCTCCCTCCTCCTCCCTCTCTCTCTTTATCTCTTTTCCATTGTCTTTGATCTTAACGACACCCCCCAATTAGTTCATCTTCCCTCCTTTTGTAACTAAACAACCCCAAATAACATCTACTCGCCTTTTTCATTCAAACAAATATAGCTGGAAATAGTATTTATATTCAAGCAGCTTTATCAGTATTTAACAAGGTCGAAGAACTTCAGCGCCCAAGCACTTAGAATCTGGATACCTTCCCGCCAGCGAAATTCATTATTTAGGAAATTCCCTTTTCACATGCCCTAACCCATGTCCTAAACAACAACAATATCACAAGAACCTAGCACGCCTTTCCATGTGTAGTTTGCATGCAATCATCACAATTAAACCTTTCCAAGCCGGCCTACACTTTTCGCATTGGAAGTTGTTCATTAGTTTCCTCCTTGTGAATCAGGAAGTAAGAAACCATTCAATAACTTTGACCATAGGAAGTGTAGTCAGACTATGATAGGTATGCATGCGCTGATAGTATGCACGATGTAAACGGTAAGCTCTTGTGTGATATTGTAGTGAGGGAGAAACCCACTCGCATCGTGATAATAGAGGCGATGCATTAACCCCCCATCTCTAATTATTGTGAAAAATATTTAAGTACCAAAAGTTATTAGCAACCAAAGGGTATTGATAATTCTATGGTCAGGGCGTAGCTCAGTGATCACCCTTACACAACTTCAGTGCAAACTTTTGAAGGGGTGTGAGCTAATAAAGGCTCCAACTTTTACATTTTTCCTGCAATTAGCGCACTTATATCTTTCACCACTTTCCATGCTCACCATTTTCCAAGCAGGTTATTACTGTGCTATCATTAAACCGTTCAGAGTAATTCCTTTAATGTCCTGGAATATGGCGCGTATGAAAAGACCGAAAGGCTTGCATGCGCTAATTGCAAGGAAAATGTAAATGACCTCTTTTGGTGCCTCTATCTGATCCATTGATTGTAAGGGATAGGGCAGGTAAGATGTAAATGCAACTAACGAAGGGGTACGATCCCTCCTAGGTTAAGTCGTCATCATCCCTCCTCAACTCTATCCCTTACCCCGCCTCCTAATAATTTCTGATCTTTTGAGTTCTTAAAATAGTACTACCCCACCCCGCCTCAAATCAGTGTAGACTTTTGTGGTTTGAGGAGTGTGAGCTAAAAAAGGTTACCGCATTTACATCTCCGTGCAATTAGCGCACTTATATCTTTTACCACTTTCCTTGCTCATCATTCTTCAAGCAGGTTATTATTGTGCTATCATTAAAGCGTTCACAATAATTCCTTTAATGTTATGGAATATGATGCGTATGGAAGGAACGAAAGGCATGCATGCACTAATTGCACGTAAGATGTAAATGGCCTCTTTCCGTGCCCATATCTATTGCACTAATTGTAAGGGATAGGGTAAGGCAGATGTAAATGGACCGAAAGGCACGAGCCACTATTCTTCCTAGGCTAAGTCGTCTTTATCCCTCCTCAACCAATAATTTATCGTCTTTTTAGTTTTAAAATAGTACTATCAAACCCCGTCTCAAGATATGTAGTCTCCCATAATGGTGTCACATAACTACCGTCTCAAAATAATTTATTCTCTTTATAGATTTTGAATAAGAGTTCAATCTCCACTTTCTCTCTCTCCCTCCCTCTTCCCCCCCCCCCCCCTCCCCCTCCCCTCCCTCTCCCCCTATCTCTCTCTTTCAATACAAACCCTAATAACACAATTTGACTTTTAATGTATATGCAATCAAATCAAACCAAACATAACATTAACTGACGTAAGCTAACAAAAGGAGGAGAGATATGGACGTCACTGAATTATGTAGCCGGTGAGTGTTCAATTGTCTTCCAGCCGCTATCCAAGCAAAGATCCAATAAAAACTACTCACACCTAATAAAGCATTTGTTATCGTAACATGAGTAGACATAAAATGTGCTATGTGTTGCAATCTCGTGATACGATCCTATGCAGTGACGTACTCAGGGATCATTCGCCATGGTCTCCCTACCTCCCTCCCTCCCTCCCTTTCCCGCTCACAAGGTCTCCTTCATATACCCCCCCCCTCCATCGCTCCCTCCCTCCCTTCCCCCCTCTCTCTCTCTCTCTCTCTCTCTCTCTCTCTCTCTCTCTCTCTCTCTCTCTCTCTCTCTCTCTCCCCCCCTCTCCCTCTCTATCTCTGTCTCTCGCTCACAAGGCCTCCCTCCCTCCCTCGCTCTCTCTCCCGCTCACAAGATCTTCCTCCCTCCCTCCCTGACTCGCTCCCTCCCCCCGCTCACAAGATCTCCCTCCCTCCCTCCCTGACTCGCTCCTTCCCTTTGCTCACAAGGTCTCTCTCTCTCTCTCTCTCTCTCTCTCGCCCCCCTCCCCCCAAACAGTATCGTCATATTAATCCCCGAGTACAATAGTAACAACGCAGATGCATACCCACAGAAAACAGCAGTATAGTGTGATCTATTAAGCTAAGCAAGGGAGAGTAGAGAGATCAAAGAAACAAAAATTAATTGAACCAAGCTCGCAAAGAGTGAATTTGATTGTTGAAGTAAACAATTGGCATGACAAATTATCTGTATTTAACTCAATCAAAATATCTATTAAGCTAAGCAAGGGAGAGTAGAGAGATACCTGGGAGAAAGAGGGGAAGATTAGAGAGTCGAAAGCGGAAGGAATTGACGAAGTTGCTTACAATCAGACCCTGCACATTATACTATGGATAATCTATCACATAAATACGCAAATCGCAGTAAAATAAAGAGGTAAAAAATCTCGAGGTGCTCGTCCAGAGCTCATTTACCTTTCGTTCTCAGCAGATGTGTATTCTAGATCCTCGTCCTTCCCAGCTCACTTACTCTTCTTGATGGGTCCCAAACCACGAACTGCAATCCCATATCCTGAAATGTGGAAGATCACGATCAAAATGGACACAAACAATACTAAAACAAAAGAAACATGGGATTTTGAGTCCGAGAATCACATCTCCAGAGCTCAAGAGTAATGATACTGATAATCAAAAGTTAATATATGGTTATAGCTAAAACGCAACCAATCAGCCTGTTTTTATACTCGGCTTGTATGTGTGAAGCTTTCGCTAAAAACGCAACCAATCTGGTTCATTTTGCTCAATGGTTCATCCCCAAAATCTAATATAAACATGCTCACTGCTCAAGGCTTGAACTACTTTCAACTTCTTCAAACACAGGCTTCTATCTATTTGCTCGATGATGGTCAACTTGCTTGAACTACATACTTAATGAAAGAGCCTTTTTTTGGTAAGGTTTGATGAGAGAAGAGCACATACTGGTTCAGTTTGTCGATGGAAGGCCTCTAGCCTCGATTTAAGTACTGCCGGTATCATCTTTGCGCTGAATCAAAGGCTCTCCAGTCACCTACAAAGATGTAAAGTAACAATCACTCAGGATAACAATTTTATGACACAAACAGCTACAATAAAATGTGTCGGGATTCAGAGAGACATTCCATTATGCATCAGAAAGACACATACTAACAATGGAGCAGTATGATGAAAAGAAGAAAAAATACAATCCGGGATCATAAATATCCCATATCATGGGAAACTACTCAAGGCAGACAATACTACCTCTTGTAAATTAGAGTAAATGAAACATATCAAATCGTTGGTAATCATTCAAAGTAAATCACACCATGGTCATTATATTGCTTACATCATCTACTCCAGGTACTTTACGAGGCGCAAACTTTGTGTGGTAGGTCCGACCACTGAAAGATGAATCGACCGGTAATTCTCTCCTCCAAAATGGAATCATCAATAGCAAAGTTCAACACTTTATCAACCTTAACTCCCCGCTTTCCAAGCATCTCATCAAGCTACATGAGGAGAGTGTATTAGCATGAATTGAATCCTTTTTCAAAACCACCGAACATGAAGATTCAAAGATTCAGAGGTGATCTTATCCACAAACAGCAATACCTTCTGTGCCTGGACGACTGTCCTCGGAAATCCATCAAGGATAAAACCTTTTTGACATGAAGGTTTCTTCAAGGCGTCGTCGATAATCCCCACAACCAAGTCATCAGAAACAAGCTCGCCCTAAAGAATTTCAATTGTCAGAAATACCTTCTGTTTTTCTCCCAATTAATAAAATACGGAATAAGCATTAACTGATAGCCAAAAATCATGAACTCTCACGTATCACATGTTAACCAAATGATTTACCTTGTCCACGGCTTCTTTAGCCTTGACCCCAAGAGGACTTTTAGCGGAAACTGCAGCTCTTAGCATGTAACCAGTGGCCAAATGACATAAACAGTACTCATCCTTGATGAGCGGTGACTGGGTTCCCTTACCCGATCCAGGGGGTCCTGCAATATAGAATTAAACTTGATTTTACCATTAAGCAAGTCTAACAGAATAACAGTCTATCATCCATTACAGAAAGCAACCCAAGTAAATGAATTCTCAGATTAGTCCTCTTTTTGTCAATGATGCTAACTGAAAACTCTTGGCACGAGATCAACACATGTATCCAAGCACCCACCAACCATACACCCACCAGTTGGAGGCAACGTAAAAGTGAATAGTCAGACTTTGACAAAGACTAATGCTGAGATCATTCTTTTATTGGCAAAAATTGTCAAAAGAAAACTCTGTTATTCATTCAAATCTGAACTGAGATAATTTCTGATTTTCTGAAGAACTCTGACGTTGATATTTAAACTCATCCTTCACTGAATATACTGCCGATATGAAGCAGTCCGAACAACATTTATACATTCGATTGTATACTTCCTTGCATCGTTAAGGTCATAAATCCATAGTTCTTGCTTCCTTTTTTGGTAAAATCTATAGGGAACTTTACAAACAAAGGTCTGAACTATAACAAAGTTTCCTCAAGTGGCCAACCAATGCATCACCAATAAACAGCCCTAGCTGTTTTCTACACCGATTACATGCATCCTTTACGGAACACAAAGCTAATAACAATGTCAATACCATATCTTCAGTTTTTAAAAAGTGAACATCTCAATTTGAAAGGCTAACAAGGTCGCGAAGAAACCATTTACAACCTTAATACGAAAACTTGAACAGAGTAAAACATAAACGACCTCCCACTTACCCCAGTGCTCTGTTGATTGAGCCCTCCACTGGACGCTATAAGCAGATAGTCATTTGACACTCTCTCAAGGACAACAACTGTATGGAATTGCATAGAACACGATAAGAGCATTAGTTCATGCTTACCAACCATTTCACGTCTCAGAATAGTAGGGAATTCACAACGCTTGACACAGCCCATTCATAAAAACTCAAAGTAAACCTGATATAGTAACAGAGAAATGCATGATAACACAGCTAGAACCCATCCAGCATGATAGGCAAATTGGTAATGCAGATGAAGGAGAAATGGATATCTTAAAAGACAACTATTCCCTACTTTCTTCTTGCGCCAGAATGAAGAACAAACACATTAGGATTTGAACACCACAATTAGAGAGGACAAGGCAAGCAGATAGTGTCATGAAGCTAAGGGACAAAGCAGATGGAGGTCGACACAGCAGAAGAGAATGGGACTTACAACAAAAATGTCTTCCTCTTTGACTGCATCCATAATAAGCCTCTGTATAACTTGATTTCCATATATTGATTCGTTCACGATGACCCGCAGCCTACAAGAAACAGAAAACCACCAAAATTATTTAAGATTGAAGAAAATTTTCGGACCAAGCAGATATTGCCATCTAAATCACGGGTGAAATTACTTGACGGCATCAACCAAAATCAATCAAAATCAAAAATCTTACCAAATTAGGTTATAGAAAGAGACGGAAGAAGAAAAACCAGCGATCATCTCGGATCCTCTGGAAAACAAGCAAAATAAAATCCAAATCAATCAAATTAAGAATAACAAAATTCAAAACCAATCAAACAAAATCAATCTAAAATCAAACGACACTACAAACTCCAACCCTGAAAAAAAAATCAAATTAAAACCCAGATCACATGAAACAATTACCCCCAAATAAACTAATCAAACAACCCAAAACATGGAGATTACCTTCACTCCCAGGAGAGACAAAGAGAGTATGAGTGAATCGAAAAGTGAAGTGAGGCATACACGCATTGTTACCCTACATCAACCGATCAAATCAATCAACCAACAACAAAACAAATCAGCAGAAGGAGGATAAGCAAGCCTTAGATTGGTTTGAATCATCACCATGGAGATTCTACTTTCCTTTATGCTGCAGCTATCATTGACTCACAAATCCACGACATATTTAAGGATATGCAAAACCAAAAATTAGCCTAAACTTGAATAAACACCTTAGCCATTAAGGTCAAGAAGTAGCAGTTCCAAATCTAAAGCCAAAAGGATGTCACGGCAAAGCCTAAAAAGTTAGAACAGACAGAAAAGATGCCAAGACTCCCATGTCAAAATCACTCACAAAGCAAAATTAACATCACTTTCAACACTTACATCTGCTTCTGGCATTAAAGTAATCTGGGCATAGACTTCTTCTTGTTTATTTTCCAGCCTACAAATTCACAACAACAAAAAAAACAAAAATTGGAACAAACCCTTCTTTTTAGCCAAATCAAACTCCACCACAACATAATTCAATAGTGTAAATTAGAAGACAAGATTTACCATTAAAACAATGTCCATAACACAACAAACGATCTTAGAAGGCAGATTAAACATGTGTATGCTTACATTGAATTCCTGATTTGTTGAAGCTTCCAACTAAAACAACCATAAAAAGGTAACAAATTTAGCACAAATTCATAACATAAACTCCAAAAATCCCTCAAAATTGTGCATATATACTTATATAGACATCATCTAATTCAATTTTAATTAAATAAAACTTACTCGTTCCATATGCTGTTTCTCCTAATCGGGGAATATCCACCAATGGACCAGCACATGCTCTCCAAATTTCTGGGTATAATACATCATTCCAGCTGTAAATTCATCAAAAAAAATCAAAAATAAAAGATACTCATCAATTAAAAAACAACATTTCTTACAAGAAACCCCCCATTCTGACATGTATAAAAAATTGAAAGGAAACATACCTGAAACTCTGACACCAAATGCCATAATTTCTCCCAAATCTTCAACAATAAGCTTAAAAAATATGATAATGAAGAAATCAAAAGCGTCTTAAAATCGGCTTTTCAAGCCGATTGTATTAATCAGATCGCGATAGGAGTAACATATGAAGAGGACTTAACATAAGATTGTGATAACATAAATCCACCAAACCCCAACGAACCCAGAAAACCCCAAATCGACATCCCGAATCACCACAAATGTAGATCAACAAAAAAAATAGCATAAAAGATGAATTAAACCAACCTGAGTGACCTCCATTTCGATCCCAACCGACTGAGGAGAGAGAATGAGACTAAAAGTGATACCAGAATAAGAGGAGGAGACCAGGAGAGAGAGGAGCATATGGATAAGCAAGGAACGGTGAAGATTAACGCGCTTGTGGAGAGGTAAGCTCAGCCCTTCGATCGGTTACTGTTGAAAATGAACAGTAAAAGGGCCTGCGTTTTGTGAACAAAAGTGTGCGTTTTGGGTGAAAAAGCTGCGTTTGAAGAAGAAGGAGCTGCCGTTTTGGATGTTACTGTTCACGAAGGAACAGTAGCCGATTAAGGCGCTTTTAAAAGGTAAGGAGATGAATAGCAAAGTCGAATTGTTTCACTCAGGGCATTGAAACTTTCATTAATTAATCTAGTGTACTCATTGGATTAACTAGTTTTTGTCCCTATGAATTCACGGGACTATGTTTGATTATTGGTTTAGCTACATATTTTGTTATTGATTGATATGAGATTTCGAAAGATCGATAATATTATTATAAGATTTTTGTCATACGTTTGCAATTTGTATTGTTATGAAATATAGGTTTCCCCGCATACTAAAATAATTTCATGATGTATGTGAGTTTTACTAATTCGATCGGAATGATTTGTACTACGGAATTTGGGAACTAAATGTTTTTTTTAATGAAAATCTGAAACCCCCCCCCCCCACCCCAATACATAACATATCCAGCAAAAACCTTATATGTTGCGCTAATTGACACTCGCAATTGAACATGGTCCAAATGGAAATACAGTAAAACAATTTACGGATAATTCACACGGTACTCTTGAACTTTGCTTGATTGCATATGGTACCCAATTTTGTAAGTTTCTGCACACGGTACCCTCAAACTTTGAATTTGTGTACGTTATACCCTCAAATACAAACTTCTGCTAACTCCGTCAAAAATGATGTTAACATATTTTTTGTTTGAAATCTGACCATCTATTAGCATCAGATCATGGTTGTGATCAAATCACAAAATAACAAAAAAAATCTCAAAAATCATATTCCCCCTCTTTTCTCAATCCACCTTTACGCACCTCTCATCTTTATCCATATCATCATCTCCATCATAGAATCTCTATTCTCCAGCTTATCATCTTATCAATCGTAATCATTATTTAGAACCATCTTCACACCGTGTTCCATAGTTAGGTCTCACATCTCCCTTATAATAATCTTCTTGCTCGAATCTTGGTTTAATTTGGTAACGTTTTTTGCGAATTTGTGGGTTAATTTGGGCGAGTTTGGTGAAATAAATTTGGGTTCGAATATGTATGAATTTTTGTGTTTAATTTAGGCGTATTAGGATTAAGATTGGGCAAATTTTGGTGTTGATTTTGTCCCAAGTTTTGTTTCAATTTGGGCAAATTTATTGGTGCAATAGGTTATAGGTAGAAAACAGAGAAATTTGTTGGTTCAATAATTAAGGAGAAGAAAAGGATGCATGCTCAAGGAAATTGGGAGTGATGGTGGACTGGTGGATGGTCGCTTTTAGTTCTTTTTTTCATTTTATTTTTTTAGAAGTTATAAACTATTTAATAAAACACTTTTCTTAATATTGACCCTCAGAATCATAAGCACCAAATTGGTGTTTCTGTTTCTATTTCTCTAAAAATACTCCTTTTATGAGATATTTTTATTGACAAAAATATAAAAAAGATTATAATAACAAATGAAGTGCTTTTATAGTATGTAGAACCAAACACTCATTATTTTATCAAAAAACAGTTTTTAAAGAAACTGAGTATGAAAAATAGAACCAGATTTCGAAAAATTTGGCCAAACAAGCTCTAAGTGTAGATGACCTAATAAAGTAGTAATAAAGTCAAACCCACTTAAATACCGATGTATGATGTGACAATATGTTTTATAAAATGAATATAAAAGCGCAGACGCGAGATGGACATGCAAACAAGTTGGTATTGGCACCAAGAGCCGCCCGCGATTTTTCGCCCCTCAAAGTTACACATAGCGAGTCCCAACTCCCAACGACTGGCGCCAAATGAAAGTTTTTTTTTTTTTTTTTTGGTTACAAGACGAGAACAAAAGACTAACTAGAAATTAAACTATCCTTCCACGGAGGAACGAGGTAAACATTCTCGTCAAAAAAGAGAGCAGTGTCTTCCACATCATGAAGATCCACTTCCACAGGAATGCAAGTCTTCCTAGTATCTTGTTGAAGGAGATGCCTCGCCTTCGACGCCAAGTGGTCGGCTACTAGATTCCAAGACCGTGGTATGTGATTGACACACACATGCATGGTCCTTGCGAGCTCCCTGCATTTCAAATACAAATTGCTCATACGATCCAAAGGTTGCACAGTATCATTAATACCATGCACCACAACTTGACAGTCCGAAAACAAATCAACATCACTGTGGCCATTTTGCTCCAGCCACCCGAGCCCCAAAAGGATAGCCTCACATTCTGCATCATACGAGTCTCTCACCCTAGTATGCGCAACAAAGCCTTTCACCCATTTGCCACGGGGTCCAACAAAACAGCCCCCGATACCTGCAGACAGATTATGCACCACGAAAGATGCGTCGACAAACAAGGACGAATTCAAGTGGAGGGAGGGGGGAGTTTTTTGGATTTTTAAGGGGGATTGTTGAGAAACAATCAGGGGGTTTGCATTTTTAAGTGATTGAGCATGAGAAATAAGGGAGAGGGGGGAAACATTTTTTCTTTCAAAAATCCAATTGTTCCTACGTTTCCAAAGCAGCCAACAAACAATGCCGAACATCCGATTCCAATCCTTACCAACAACATGAGAAAGATTCAAATTAAGCCAATCCAAGGGTTGCAACAAGGACCAATTAGGGGGGGTCGGGAGGAGGGACCAAACCGGAGTCGCGTAAGGGCAGTCACGGAGGAGGTGAGTGGCGGTCTCAAGGATAGTGGGGCAAAAGGGGCAGAAGGGACTGATCTGGAGTCCACGGCTGGCCAGCAAGCTCCGGGTGGGCAGGCGGTCCCAAGCCACGGTCCAAAGAAAGAACCGGATGCGGGGAGAGCAGTCAAGCCCGTTCACCAGGGGCCACGAAAGCAAATTACTAGGGGTGGGACTCCTAGAAGTCCAGAGGCTCGAGTAAACCAAGTTCGAGTCAAAAAATTTCCCAAGGGCAACGTCACACGTGATTCTGTCAACCCCCATCCCAGGAATACAAATCGAGCTAATATTAATGATGGTGTCAGAATCAAAAAACTCATGAAGCTCAAGTCTAACCACCCCCTGATCAAAATCAAAAACAGTCAAATCACTAATATTTGCCGGCAGAGGGCCAACAAAATTCAATCTAAGAGGCCCCCCAGGACACCACTTGTCATACCAGAAACTAATGTGTCTACCATCGCCGACAGACTAGGAAGTATGACCCGCAAAGACCTCCTCACCTTTAGCAACCCCCTGCCAAATGTGAGAGCCTTTATGAAAGGGGGTAGGATACTCGCGCCCCTTCACATATTTCTCGTGGATGATGGTGGAAGCAAGGTTATTACTACTGGTAAGCCTCCAAGCAAGTTTCATCCTGTTAATCTGGTTCATAAGATGAGCAGAACGGATCCCCAGGCCCCCTTTACTAATCGGGCCCGTCACCCTATCCCAAGAGACGAGCGACATTTTCCGACCCCTATCCGAAGCCCCCCAAAGGAACCGGGAGCAGGCCTTATCAATCTCATTAAGAAGCCAAACCGGAAGCGAAATAGCTTGCATAGTGTACCAAGGAATAGTGGAGAGAACGGATCGAATGAGAACCGTCTTACCCGCCCGGGAGAGGGTATCACTCTTCCAACTGCTAAGCTTAGAGTGGATCTTTTCAAGGATAAAAACAAGCTTATTTTTGGTTGGTCTTTTATCACAGAGAGGGTAGCCAAGATAAATACCCAGATCATTACTCGCACGGACATTCAAGGAGCTTTCAAAAAGGTTTCTCTCACCCGGCAAGGTATTCTTTGAAAAGTAAAGCTGGCTTTTTTGGGGATTCATTTTCTGCCCCGAGGCGGAGAAGAACATATCAAGGGTGGAATTGAGGCTGTGGAGAGTAGATTGGTTCGTTTCCCCGAAAAGAAGGACATCATCTGCAAAAAAGAGGTGAGAAAATGGCGTAGTATCCCTAGCGACTCGAAAAGGCTGCCACACCTTCCTATCACAGGCCTCATGAATAAGGCGGGAAAGCATCTCCATACAAATAATGAATAAATACGGAGATAACGGGTCCCCCTGCCTAATTCCCCTGGATGTGGAAAACGAGTCCGTAAGCGTACCATTAACTTTCACCATAAAGGAGGGGGTGCTCACACAACTCATAATCAGGCGGATGGTGTCCGAGTCAAGGCCCAGATGAGACAAGGCATACTCAATGAAGTTCCACTCAAGTCTATCGTAAGCTTTCTCTAAGTCCAGTTTCAAGACAAACCACCCCCTCCGGCCTTTCTTCTTCTTCATGGAATGAAGAATTTCAGTGGCCACAATATAATTGTTAGTAGTGCTCCTCCCCGGGAGGAAGCTCCCTTGGTTAGGAGAAATGAAATCCCCAAGGAGAGGACGGATACGGTTGACAAGAATCTTGGAAATGATTTTATAGCTGTTGTTGCAAAGGCTGATAGGCCGAAAGTTCTTGAGGGTCAATGGGTGATCAATTTTAGGAATGAGGCAAATGAGAGTACTATTACTCTCAGTTGGGATGGATTTTGTGGTGAAGCAGCTAACAACAAAAGACTTAAGGTCCTCCGAGATGGTATCCCAATGGTGATGGAAGAAATGGGCATGGAAACCATCCGGCCCCGGAGCCTTCCAAGGGTGAAGCTGAAAGGTGGCCTCTTTAATTTCACTAATGTCAGCAAGCTCCTCAAACACTTCCCCCACATCATTTCTAAGAGGGAGGATCTTATTCCTACTCCTCCTAATCGTCACAGATTTATGAAAAAAAGAAGTGTTTCTGTCACCTCCCGCCAACCAGCTCACCCGGGAACGAATGGCAATGAAAGTTTTTTCAGAAACCCCAAAATTTCACCTCACCAAAAATTCAAATCTGCAGTATCACTATCCACCACATAACCGCCACGTCATCGATCCGTGTGAAACTACCATCAACCAATCAGAATCAACCTCTGCTTCCTATATAAACAAAACAAACTAAACCAAAAATTTCTCACACCAACATTTCCCCCCTTTTCACATAAAACAAATCTCCCTAAAAAAATGGCGCCGAAAGCCGAGAAGAAGCCCGCCGAGAAGACCACCGCCCCCGCGGCGGAGAAAGCACCAGCCGCCGAGAAAAAACCAAAGGCCGGAAAGAAGCTTCCGAAAGAAGCAACCGGAGCCGCCTCGGTCGACAAGAAGAAGAAGAGAAACAAAAAGAGCGTAGAAACATACAAGATCTACATCTTCAAAGTTCTGAAGCAAGTCCATCCCGATATCGGAATCTCAAGCAAGGCGATGAGTATTATGAACTCATTCATCAACGATATTTTCGAGAAACTTGCTCAGGAATCTTCTCGCCTCGCTCGTTACAATAAGAAGCCTACTATTACTTCTCGCGAGATTCAGACCGCTGTTCGCCTTGTTCTTCCTGGTGAATTGGCCAAACACGCTGTTTCCGAGGGGACTAAGGCGGTTACCAAGTTTACTAGCTCTTAATTTTAATTTATTTCTAGGGTTTCTGATTTTTCGATTGGAAAATTAGGGTTTCTTTTTTGAATCGTGTTGGTTAAGCTGGATGATTATGTAAGGAGGTCTCTGATTTCTTCAGTTTTAATGAATTGATGGAATTGTTTATGCGATATTCTTCTCTTCGTTTGATTTTCGTATCGTTTTAATTTTCGCCTTCGTTTGATTTTAGATTGATGTGAAATTGATTAAGGATTGATGTTCTATGTTGATCAAGCGAGATGATGATGTATTGGTTTTGTTTTCGCATTGTGGCGATGTTTATTGTGTCGATTTTCGACGCTTATCTCCGTAGTTTATGTTATTGTTGTACTTTCGATATTTATCTCGTCAGTTTATGTTATATACGGAGTAGTTGATTTTATTGTTTCGAAATTCTAAGTGAATTGTATTAGACGTTGCTGACTTTTGTGTGTATGATTGTTCTTGTATGTGGTGAGGCCCAAATTTACTATGCAAATGTCAATCATAATCTTTGGAATTTGGTAATTTCGTCGCTTTAATCTTCAATGCGTTTGCTAGTTTCTCTGCAATTGAAATCGTAGTGGTTCAATAGAGTATGAATTACGGTTTCACTATGATCGAGATATGAAATATAGATATTGCGCAGCTGAGTAGCTGATGTTCTGGAGGTGTTTATATATAATACATACGAGTTGTTAGTATGTCCGGAAGTTGATGTAAAGCAGTAAGATGTTGTGGATTAGGAAGGTTTTTAAACTGATTTTCTGATCAATTCGGCTAATTCTGTTCATTTCTGTATCTGACAATTTGAGTATTAGGTAGTTTGTTTACTCAGAGCTTGGCTTCAAGCGTACCAAAATAATCGGTGTCATGCACTGGTGAGTCCGTAACTAACTAACTATGCCATTTTGTGTTGTTTGATGCTGTTGCTATGTGGCGTTTTTTATCGTCTGGTGCACAATGTCTAGATTATTCTTTGTATGCCGTTTTCTGTAATCATCCCAAAACTGTGGTAGAGTCTGTATAATCTGACGGTTCTGTAAGAACCTTGTGGAACTTCTTTGCAATGTTTTATCTTCCTGACTCTTATTGCCGCGTTGTCCTTGTATAGTGATATGAGTTCTGCTGGCGGCACAGCAGAACTCAGAGGCACTTGAGTTTGGAAACAACTTAATGTTTAAATTTTGGCATTTATCTGTAATGTTTTTTTCCATTAGAAATTTAGAATTATGTGATTTTGCTTGCTTTTCTTCATAGTGGTATGAATTCGTTTTTTTTTTTTTTTTCTTTTGGGATGGGGGATCGGTGGGATTTGAGAAGAAGGTAATGCCTTTTGAGTCATGAATTTGAGTTTGCTGTTGGTGGACCCTGGGACTAATTCTCTTTGGTGAAGATTCTTTTGCATATCACTTACGGAGTATTACTTATTAGCTATTTTGGCTTTTAAAAACCATACTGTCAGCTCTTGCTCCTCCTCGAGTCCTCGGTGCTTTGGTTTAGGTTTGTAGCTGTGCTGAACTTTTTTGCTGGCTGTTCCCAATTTGACGAAGAGACAAGCGAACTCAAACTGACATTTATTTTCTTTTCAAGCTATCTATTTGAAAGGTTATCTGAATTCCCAATGTATGTGACTTATAAATGAGGACTGATATCTCTGTTAACCTGGATGGCGATTATCTGCTGTGCTGCAGTTTTTTGGTGATGATTGAGCATTTGAGCATATTTAATTATTGCTTGAGATGAACTTTGTGATCTGGGTTGTTATTTTTCATCACTTTATTCACATACTTGCGTTATAGCTTAATCTCTGTGGGAGTCTGATTCTTTGGTCCAACTGACTTCCTCCCGCCGCTTCATCCTATTTTCGATTGGGATTTTCGATAGCTGTGTCTGTGTGAAAGCGATGTTCTGTAGTCGTAGTCGTCTTGTTCGTTCAAGGAAGCACATCCTACTATATGTAAGTTATCAACTATAGTTATGCCTGATTAGCATACTTTTGTCTGCTTATTGTATGGGTCATGTATGAGCTGGATGCAACATTTGCAGAACAAAATTGGGAGTATTCCATGCTGAAGAATGATTTGACTGTCATTTATTTATTTATTTATTTATCTATTTATTTATTTATTTATTTTTTTTGAAAGGAGGCTGTCATGTAGTTATCAGTATGGGCTTATCCTAGTTTCTTTGTGCATAGATGATTAGCAGTGGAAATCAGATGCCTGTGAGTTTAATCAGTTTATGATAAATCTTGAGCAGTTTTTTTTCTTTTTTCTTTTGAACATGTGTTCTGCCATTAAGTCATTAAGACATCTAGGAACATAAACCAAGGAAATACAATGGTAATTAGGAACAAGCTACATACTTATCTAAGAAAACCTTTGTAACAATGTCTTCTGCTTATCCAATTGGTGTAGAAGAATTGAGCAACTAGCTTTTATGAAGGATTTTTTTTATTTTTTTTTATTTTTATTTTTTTTTTTATTTTTTTAAGTATCTGTTTTAAATGTTACTGACCTGTTATCTGCTTGAACTTCCACATTATGAATCTTGAGTTTCGCTGGTGGGCTCTGGGACTAATTCTATTGGTGCTACTCCTACTTATATGACCGGGTAGTTTAGTTGCTTTAAAAGCTGATAGATGTGATTCTCAAGTATATGCCACCTTACTTTAGTTGCTCCTCCACACTGCTTTAGTGTGGGAGTGTAGCTGTGCTGAATTTTTTTTGGTTGCTGTTTCCCTAATTGACGAACAGGAGAGCAACACTAGCTGAAAAACTTGTGGATTGGTGTTCTTTGTTAATATTACTGTTTCAAATAATGTGAATTGTTTGGGATGTAGTTCTAATGCGCAAACCTTATTGTATTGGATGTTGCCAAATTTTGTGTGGAGCTTGAATTCTATGAATGTTGTTCTGGTGAGTCTCCAATATGCTCTGCAATGTCAATTATAGACTTCGCTAGTATGTTGCTTAAGTTTCAGTTCCTTTCTAGTTTTTCTGCGATGTTGTCTCAACATGGTAGTTGAATTGGTGGTTGTTAGTCTGTTACAATGGAGTAATGATTTATGTTTAACTATGAAATGAATAGTGGGGAAGGAGTTGATGAGGTTCTTTAGGTACTTAACTTCATTGCATATAAGTTGTGATTTGGTAACTAGTATGTCTTGATTTCGATGTAAATCAGCAAGATGTTGTGAATTATGGTGCTTTCAAAATGCTTTTCTGATCAAGTTTGCTAATTCTCTCCAATTTTGTATGTGAGTATTATGTAGTTTGCTTTCTCAGATGCTGGCCTCAAGTTTACCAAGCTAATCTACCATCATGCACTGGTGAGTCTCTAACATGTGCCATTTTGTATTCACTGATGCTATAACGGTTTGAGGCACTATTATGGTGCATTGTTTGTTGGTTCTTTATGATCCTTGTGGGACTTTGAACTTCAAACTGGGAATTGGCATGGTGATGAAAATATACTTAAGTCTTTAATGCTTGTTACTTGAAATGATCGATCTTGCTGGCTCTAGTTGTTGCATTGCGCTTATATCGTGGACTCGTGGTATGAGTTCTGCATTGAAATCTGTGAGGTCTGCTAGGGGGCAGTGACTTTCTGTTCTAGTCTTTAGAGGTTCAGGTTTCATAAAAGTCGAGTTTTGTTATGGTTCAGGTTTCTTAGTTTTGTGACTATTATGATTGTACTGCTTATGATGAGCACCAGTATTTATGAAGTCGTGATTCGTGAAATAGGAGTCTGTTAGACTGTTCTTCTGATCAATCAGTAGCTGCTTTTGTTCCGTTTCCATCAGTGTTTCAATAGGGAATCTCTCACTCAATGCCTGACATCACTTAGATTTAGCTGGTTGTGCTGTCATGCACAATCAGCGGAAGTGATGTTTCAACATTTCATTACGGGTTATCTGATGAATCTTGTACTCTAGCCCTAAAACGTACTGTCAGTCCTTGCTCCTCCAACCTGCTATAGTATAGCAGAGTAGCTGTGCTTTTTTTTTTTTTTTTTTTTTTTTTTTTTTTTTTTTAATTTATTTCTGTGTTCTTGGTGTTCCTTATTTGATCAGGAGATAAGAAACTCAAGCAGCCGTTTTTCCTTTCGTGGTATCGATTTGGAAGGTTATCTGGATTTCTGTATATTTGTGACTGATAGAAAAAGGGCTGTATCTCTGTCTCTGTGAAACTGGATGTGCTACTACTATCAATCGTCATGATGATACATAGTTAGCGTTTTGCATGAGATGAATGTTGTGATTTGGGTTGTTATTTGTATCACTTTATTCACATCCTTGTAGCTTGGTTTCTGTGGGAGCCTGAGTATTTGGTCTATCCTGACCTTTTCCCGCTGCTGCAATTCCTATTTAAACTGGATTGTCAGTAGCTGTGCTGTCAGTGTGAAAGCACTGTAATCAAGACGATAATTGTCTTGTTCGTGCAAGGAAGCACCTCCTAGTATGCGTAAGCTATTCACTATAAACAGTTAGAGCTGTTGACTTTCTTTCATGTGTTAGAGCTATTCACTTCCTTTTGTGTGATATTTGTATGTATCATGTATGAGCTTGATGTTGTATCCTAAAAAAAGGTGTTACTATTCCTTTCTGGAGGATTAATTAGTTGTCATTTAGTTATTAATATGTGGGTATCTCCAACTTTCATCATGCTTAGATATTAGACTGTATAAAATTGCTGAGCAACTAGCTTTTATGAATGCTTTTCTTATATATAGTATGCTCCGTTCGAAGCTTACTAATCCGTTATGTGCAAAGATATGACATGGTCTAGTCAAACATTATAGCGTCACATATATGTGATCTACATTTACTGCCTGAAGTCCACCATGTAATTTGTGCTCCAGAGTTATGTTAGTCAAGGACATCATTAAAAAAAAGGAAAGATAATAAAAATTAGAAGAAAACTATTTCAAATCTTTGAATGCTTGTAGTTCTACAGATATGATCTTATGATCTGGTGTGTATAGGTACTTAGGTAGTTGTCCTCTCACACCCCTTTTGCTGCCTTCTTCCTGTGGATGTGATCCTGGTGTGATTGGTGATGTATTCGTTGTCTGCCTCCATTGTTGCCTGGCAGGAAACAGAGATTAGCAGGCTTACCTATTTCCCTTGACTGGAGTGCTTACATAAGGTTCAGTGTGTTTGTTCTGGTTTCTTTCCACCATTTCTGTCTTTTGATTGCTTGGCAGTGGCATGAATCCGACAGTGTTGCTTGCCTTAATCAGGCTGGTGTGCATTTTCATGGAGAAACAAAGTAAATTTTGCAATCAATGGTTCTCAGGCTTTGTGTGTGTGTGTGTGTCGAATTTATACTTCCTGATGATATGGCACCCAAGGGGGACATATATTGTACTGACCTGTTAGTCAGCCCAACCCAGAATGAGTATTGTTGGAACGAAACTTGAAATTGGCAAAGCTCAAGAATTCTATGTAGTGTGTCAAACCTGATGTAAAGCTGACTGCGTATAGTTTTTTTTTTTTTTTTTTTTTTTTTTTCGGGGTATAGAGGCAGTGTACCTTATTTGAGGTGATAAATGTTACGATGATGGTGGTGGGCAGCCAGATCCCACTATATGTTGGCCGTAGCTCTGAAATTTCAGAGTAGTCCATTGCAATAAGTCAATAGGATTGACAGTTGTAGACATTCTTGGAGTGGGCAATGCGCTGGATTATAGGTGATTCTAATCACGATAAAGGTTATGATTATTTGACATATCATATGCAGATTGCAGAGACTCTGGTTTTTGAAGTTGGAAGTTGTTTATCATTGCTCCTTATTTTGAAGCTTCACATATCTTCTTTATTGAGGATGCTAACCTATTTTTTCCTCTGTGGAAAGGATGGAAAGGTCAGACTATGGCTTCCTTTCTGAAAAATATGCGGGGGAGCTTGCCAGAAGATATTGGAGGGATTTCAAACTTTGAAAATGCATTGCCACATACAGGTATCTGCACCTTAACTTGGCATAACAATTTCCGACTCTGTGTACTCATTTGGTTCCATCGATTTCCATTTCAAAATTTGAACCAAACGCCCCCATTGTCCCCCTTGTTAATTCCCCACCTTTGCATACTCTTGTTGCATATAATTTATCATGTATGAAATTAAAGCTACTATGACTCAGATCACACCTAAGCTAATTATGGTCATTGTGGATAAGAGTTGCTGAGTGCCTGAGTCATCTTCCTCAATGGCTAAATAGGAATTCTTTAGACAATTGCTGCATCTTAAGTGTTGATTGCTGTGGTGCATGATCATATTCAGTTTCGAAAATCAAATGCTAGTCAGAGGAAAGTATTTCCTTGTTCATATTGCCTTTGAGGTTTTGGCTTATTAGTCAGGTAGTTACGACAGCAGGTCTTATAGCACAACCAAAAAGAGGTTGGGAACTCGGGTTGTGTTGTTGCTCTTGTTGTTCTACTCGGCTTGAATCCAGGTGTTAGGAAATTCATCGAGCGTAGTAAGATTAAATTTCTGCACTAACCTATGGGTTAATACTTGTTTTGACATTTTCCTACTTGCACCTAAAGGTGGACGAATACCAGACTAATAAAGCTGGGTGACATATAGGATAGAACCAATGGAACTCAAGTAAACAAGGAATAGTGGGTCAAACAGATTGAAACCAAATTGCCCGCGTTGAGTTTGTGGCATTGTGACTCTTCTTTTTTAATGGATAAAATTGTGTAAACCAAATGATATGTGGCTTATAAACATGAGATTAAAAGTATGCTTGAATTTGCAATAATGGTCCAAGTCAACTTATAATAGTATAAAGTATTAAGACTATACTGTTCTTCTCTTGACAGAGAGGAATGCATGCTGTTATTGATGTGCATGCTGTGTCTACCAATCTTCTACTTCTACCTTCTCTTGAAACTTTCTCTTCACACCTTTAAAACTTGTAAAAAGGTAGATTATCTACTTTTCTCATCAAAGATATCCGACTGTTTGAATTATGACTCTTGAATTACACAAAAGTACCCTTTTACAAATAACAATGGTTGGAAATTTGGAGTAAGCTTTGCTCAAGCTAAGCATTTATTCTTTGCCAGTTTCATCTTCGCTGGTTGAAGCCTGAGCACAGCTGCGATACACCATTTCATATGTCTGATGCTGAATTGAGAAGATGAACAGCGGGAAAACATCGTCAAACAGTAACAAACATCTGCTCCAGATATCAGACTATCAATACTTGCCCCCGGAAGTTTGGATTCAGATTCTTGCAAGACTGCCAGTGAAAACCCTGGTAAAATTCAGGTGCGTCTGTAAATCTTGGTGCTCTGTAATCGATGAACCTGATTTTACTTCCATGCATCTCAAACTTTATAAGAACAGTTCGAGCAAGAACAAGTTATTAAGCCTGCAGGACCTGGGGTCTGGGGGTTATACAGGATGCTTGTTGACAATTCGTCAGGCTGATACATTAGTAAATACCAGTACCATTTTCCAGAGTTATAAAACATTCAGGTTTTTAGGGAGCTGTAATGGTTTGATCTTAGCGTTTCGCTATACTGCTCCTGGTGAATTGAGGCTCTGGAACCCCTCTGTTAGAAAATCATTGCTACTTCCGCCATGCCCACTTGCTACAACTTTTCACGACCAGGTTGATTATGTATTGGGATTCGCCCCGTCCTGTAATGATTACAAAATTCTCGCGATAAAAGTTGCAGGAAGTCATGGTACTGAGCCTGCAGAGTTGTCTGTTGCTGTATACACACTCAGGGATGAGGATTGGAGGACTGTCAGAAGTAATGACCTGAATATTGCCTGTTGGTATGTTAAACGTTTAATGTGGAGTTCGTCATCTGCTCTTTTCTTTGAAGGGGCAGT
Source organism: Spergularia bocconei (assembly GCA_963457585.1). Classification (NCBI taxonomy): domain Eukaryota; kingdom Viridiplantae; phylum Streptophyta; class Magnoliopsida; order Caryophyllales; family Caryophyllaceae; genus Spergularia; species Spergularia bocconei. The sequence goes on from OY734947.1 coordinate 1,409,087, forward strand.
ACATTGGCTCGGTGGTGATCCATCTAGAGGCGGTGACCATGAGTTTAAACCAACTCATCTTGTTTCCCTCGATTTTAATACGGAAAAATTCACCTCTTTGGAATTGGACCTGTCAGATGCTCTAAATGAAACAGAGACCACGAGGCTTCTATTTCTTCTTGGGGATTCATTAGCGATTTTGAGTGTTTCTCCGGCGAGTATCTACATATGGGTGCTAGAAAAGCACATGGGAAAGCTGTCCTGGACTCCATGGTTTTCGGGACATTCAAGTTCCGATGCTTTTGCTCTATTCAAGTCCTGCAGATACACGAAGGTATTCTACGTTGAGACAGACGGTGGCTGTTTCATATGTCATAAAAGGCGCTATAACATTGCGACTGGCCAAGTACAGAAGCTTGGAAAATCGACATGCCATCCTTCTTTGGAAGTTTATTCAGAAAGCTTGGTGTTGCACAGAGGATACGGAGCCCATGATCTGATGTCTTTCCCATGAACTACGGGATGTGCTGCAATGACAATGGATTTTTACAATCTCCCTTCCTAAGGTTTTTTTTCTTTGTTGCTTGACTAACCAGAACAAGTATGACTTCTGGCATATTGCTTGTCCCTTTTCTTTTCTCCTGATTAGTTGCATTCTTTGATGCATCTGACAAATCTTCAATAAGGAGTTCAAGCATTTGGGGCGTACCGAGATTTCTGCAATACCGAATTCAAGCATGAAATTGAGAGAGCTACCCATTAGTCATTACAGTTAGGTGCGTACGCAAGGCTATCTTGCACTGTTGTACTGTTGCACAGATACCTGAGCTAATTTTCTTTGAATGTACTCATTTGAAGTACCTGTCATTGTTGAATAATGATATACTGCATTTAATTTTGGCTGTTTGACCGCTCTGCATTTTCTTCTGTCCATTTTCGCAACTTCCATGAATAAGTCAGAATTTCCACAAAAATGTGCCAAACTGGTCTGCTCTCTGATCTGAGCAAGTTCTTTGACTGTGTAGTCGTAGGTCACCGCATGGAAATCCACCAGAATTTACTTCAGGGGCTTTTGATTTCTTTCGGTAGAAGCTATCAGCTCTTATTCCTTGCTTATTGCTATCAAAGTTTACAGGACTCGATTACGTTTCAAGTAATGTAATTCTGCAAGAGATGGTATTTTCAAAACAGAAACCTGAGTTATGCTTTTTATTTCTGCAAGACAGTATTGCCAAAATTCTGGTTCCATGGCTCAGGGACTCAGGGTGATTGAAACAAACTAAAGCTAGAATCCCTGCAAAAAAAAAGAGCTAGAATTTTCCCTGAATCGGAGAGAATCGAGCTTTAGTTCTGTAGCACTTTGACACCAAAGTCTGCAGTATATTGATATTTGTAACTTAACTTGCTAATGCCAAATGGTCCTAAGGATAAAGATTACAAAATTCTCGGACCTGAAAGCTAAGCTATCCTCGGCACCTGAAAGCTAAGCTATCCCCGGACCTGAAAGCTAAGCCAACCTGACAATTGAGCATAAGGCGACACCTTGGGTTGAATTTCATCAAATGCAGGAACAGGTCAGAAACCTTGCATGTCTAGCATCTCATCTAGAAGTTTTACTCTCTCGGAGCCCTCACTTAGTAAGTAACGGATCTGCTGCTTGTCCTGACAAGCCCTGTTGCTTTCCATCTCTGACCTAATTGTTTGCTTCAAATCATCTGCAAATGCAAAGGGCAACCATGACACACCCTTAGTTAGGAAGCATTATCAGATACACTACGGGTCATTTATCACTGGTGATTTAGGGAAGCTAGTGAATGACACATGCATGAATATGATTACATATGACAGTAACCGGCAGGCAGAGTATTGTCATTTACCAATTAGCATATCGCCAATCTGAAATATACGGAGTACCAGTACATGCTAGCGTAGTTTTAGTTTAGTGGTTGTGCCTTATATAAAAAACTGGTGACCTAGTTGTCTGGCAAAAGATCCACAAGACGCATTAATCCCAGATTTCTGGACATATTTTGTTATAGCCTTAATATGGTCCCAATCAACACAGACCCGAACTAAATAGGATGGCTTTTAAACCTCATCAAACGGGAACATCTATGCATCCATGTAACTGAAGTATGAAGTATGAAGTATGAAGTATGATGTCGTTGACAAAGGTTTACTAAATCAGCTTTTGTTCTGTCAAAAAAAAAAAATGAAGAGACCATTGATCTTTTGAGGCATGATATTGTATTTTGGGGTTTTGATCCTACAGCCCTAATCCGCAGAGACTAATGATCTTTTGAGGCTCAAAGCAACATGGACTCAGAAAAACCACGCAGAGGAGTGTGTTTAATGACAGAAGGAAAGAACCGGTACCTCTAGAATGTGAAGGCGCTCGCCTAGCAGTCCTAAGTGCATGTCTGTACAGCTTCAGCACTCTGGCGCGAAGAAGGAAATCCTGTAAATCCATGATCATGCTGCAATCATATTTTCCCGAATCAAAATGATATCAGGTAAATCAAATCCAAGGAAACTAGCAAGAGAACATAATTTTCGAGAAACAACACAAAAAACGCCAATTGAAAGTTTAAAGGCTAGATCAAAAGAAAAGGAAAAGAGAGTTATCAATAGTAGAAGTTATCTCAGGAGGATGATGAAATTCTCATTATTAGACATCTTAGAAAGATGATGAAATCTGCAGGCAGGAAGCAACAAACATCACAATTACGATAACTGTACACCTTAATCTACTAGGCCAGATACTAGTACTCTAGCAAACAGGCCTTTTTGTCCTTCTTAAAGGACACTACTATATAGCTTATCACTGCCATCAGAAAACACATAGGACTTGGAATACGAGCATAATTTTCACCACCATCCCTGAGTAACCACTACATCTCATGAGCGGCCAATAACTAGCACTCCCTGCTTTTCCAATTCATGAAGGAGGGATAGAGCTGCAGAATCTTGAGAACTTTTCTTATCCGCTCTAGTTTCCCCCATGGCCTCCATAACACCAAAGTCGGGTATGCACAGGGAAATTTTTGACATGAAACTATTGAACTGTTTTTTCTGGTTTAAACCCTCTCCGAATTCAATCGGAGATCTTGATTGGTGTCCTACAGTTTCAAAGCTAGGCATTGGCCACTGCAATGTTTTACATAATTCATACAGTGAGCTCCTTGGCCCTCCTTTCTGCGCATTAATAGATGAGATGATGGGAATCTCCCCATCTGAACTGATTTTTTGCTTCTTATGAGGCACAAGGTCCAATATATTTGTCGTAATCAACGGGCCAAATTTCTTTTCTGACGGCACTGAACCAACAGTAAGCAGTTCTCTTTTCTTCTTCATAACCAAACGGGCATATGATATTCCTCTATCCTCTAGATACTTTAACAGATGAAAAGCTGCTTCTCCTTTAGCAGCTTTCCTAGTTCTACCAATTCCCTCTCCTATCAGTAAAATGTCTTCCAACTGTAATCTAAGCTCTGCGAGTACCACTTCATTATGATTGACACATTGTTCCTTGAAGAAGTACCCAAGGGAATCACATAATTCATTCAATTCACGGAACGGGGGTAACTCAAGATTATCAGGTGTCACTATGGGAGACAATAGTGGGTGGAAGACTCGCCACACTTCCTCAACTTGGAGCTTGGTATCTATAAGTATAGCTCCAGCAATGCTCTCCACAAGGTCACCAAGAGCCTTGGGACATTGCCTTCCTTGCAGTGTTTTAGCATCCTTCCCCTCTGTAATGAGATTCACATAGTCTGTTATTTGTTCGGAGAGTACTGAAGAAGAATGTTGAAGGTGCTGGAACAGGTTATGCCTGACAGCAACTTGAGCAAAATTTTCATTGTTCACTGAAGCTGAACGCAAATCGGTCAATTCTCCAGGATTGATGTCTGTGTGGTTCTGATAAAGATACCATGTTATTACAAAATCCAGAACAGCATCCCCCAGGAACTCCAGCCTCTCATAACAGTAATTCACCCCTTCCTTTTCTTCTGTTGCGTGAGTAATCGCTTCAAGTAACAGTCCCTTGGTAGAGAAGTCATACCCAAGCTTGGATTCTAAGGTTATAATCTGATCAGTTTTTTCAATGCAAGACCGATCAGAAGCTATATCAATCACTTTGTCCACATACCCAGGCTCCAGTTCAGCTTCAATGCCCAACCACTTCATCACGTGAAGAGCAGCCACTAAGCCACCAGCAACATAGTATGCCCCAATAACTGCCTCAACACAATCAGCTATGGCTTTGGAAACCAACCACCTGTGTCCCCTGTCACAGCACTTACCAAGTACAAGATTTTCATCAAACGTATGGTATTTTCTATCTAAAGGCACTCTTGATTCTTTAATACCATGCGAACAAGGAGCAGGATGAACAGAAATCTGTCCAGGGGCAACCCAACGACGAGGCTCAAATGGACTGTCACGTATGTACTCATGTAGGCCCCTCTTAGTTCCCAAAGAGTGTAAGGTAGCATTGCAAACAGCTTTCTGGCGATGAGCAGATAACTTCCCTTCATGATTGTCAGGGTATATGAGAAAAAGGTGACAGCTAACTGCGTACTTCAGCACAGAATCCCCAAGTAACTCTAAACGTTCAGAAGAAAAGTCTTCACAGCATCTCAGAGTTGTAAGAGCTTCTAAAAGCAGTAAACTTGGAATACCAAATTTGTCCAATTTCAAGGCAATATCTTCCCTGAGCTGGCAAGCCAACATGAGGCACTCCAGTCTGTGCATCACTGAAGGTATTAAATAAAAAACTCTCAGAACTGATAGAGGAATATCGATACTCAGTACAAGCTCAGGCGGAATATGGACATGATTTTGAGGCTTCTGATCTGTGCCATTTGCCAACATCTTTCGTCGTAAGGCGCCAGCTTCACTATCAGACAGAAGATTGAAAGGGTTATGAGTCTGCTTTAACAGCAACAATGGCTGTTCCGGATATAACAGCTCAATTTCATACTTTTTGTTAAAGTAATCAGCAAAACTAGAATACTTTGGCGGAACCCCATCCCTATTAGTGTCAAATGGGCTGTGCGCAGAGGTATCGACCAAGACATCAAGAACATAATATATCCTCCCAGTGTGAATGGATATAACAACAGTGTCTTTTAAGGTGTTCATAGGAAACGAACGATTTGCTAGATGTACAGTGTTTTCACCAGCGCAGTTTTCAACCACAGGAGAGGGGCTAGCCCCAGAAGGTCTAGTTTTTCTTTCAGATACCTCTGCGGACAACCAAGACGAGCTCTTCATAAAATCTACCACGGCAACACAAGCATCAATGGCTTTCCAGTCAATTCTCCAGGAAACAAGATCGTCAGGATCCAGAGAATCAAGTGGCAAGATCAAATAACTGTATGCCGTGCTCCACAGAGAATCACTGTCTTTCTGGAGAAGGAATTTTCTCGGTGCGCCACTTGATTTGGACCCCAGAAATAGTTTACCGAATAACCCATTGAACAGAAGCTCATGAAAAAGCATTGCTCGCTTAATTTGATCAGAAGCCAAATTTACTTCCCCGCATGGGGAAACCGATGATTTTGCCATCTTATCAAGCAAATAGAGGTCCATTTTGGCATTAGCAACATCATTATCTAACTCTGACTCTGTCAAGAGAACAAACCCAGAGAAGAGCTCACTATCACAGGAGAAATCAATCCGATAGGCATGAAATAAAGCCCCGTGAGGCCCATCTCTCCAAATACCAGATAAAGCACGAAGCTGAACCGTCCCATGTAACTCCTTTCGTTTAGTGGTTCCAGCACCAGCTAACTCATGCTTAGTCATTTTCTGAATACTTTTGTCAGGCTTGACAAGACGTTTGAAATTATTACTCACTCAAGATAGCAACTTTTCAGAAACTTCAGCTGACTAAGTTACTTTATTAAATGTCATTTGGTAAGGAACCAACTACTGTCCGAGATCCTGGACTAGGACTCGAGCAGGTTCCTATTACTGAACGCACAATCCTTTCATTAGTAAGAATCTAAAGACTGGCTGTGGAGAGTATTACCTACACAAGCGATGGATGAAATACATAAGTACTAAGAAAAACACCAGTGAAGGTTTAAGAAGACTTTGATTGTGGTGCTGCTCTCTTGCCAGCAGAGGTGTCTTTGTGGCAAGGGAGCACCATGCACAGAGAGACTAACTATAGGCCATAGTTTGTAGATTGTCATGTCACAAGTATTCTCTAATCTAAACATGTGCGGAAAGAAATTCAACTACTGAACAACTCAACAACAGATACCCATGATCAATTTAAGAGTAATTTTTTATGTAAGTAAAACCAGGAGGCATAGGAATATGCTTGATATTTCTAACATATAGTTCATTTTTGGCAAATGTCAATCACACAAAATCGACATGCTTATATGAGGGAAATTACTTAAACCAGATAATTATCTAAAGCCATGGCTAGAATGAGCAGTACGATGGATGGGTTCATGTCACAACATGAGCAGCAATAAATCAATTATTCAAAACACAAGCTCTCAACATGGAAGCACCCGAACCACTCAGGACAATCCTACGAGTTTTTTTTTTTTTTTTTTTTTTTTTATGTTTTTGTTTTTGTTTTTTTCTTGATAAGTAAAAAAGGTATTTCAGTATTTCTCTTTGTGAGGCAGCATTCCAAGGTCAAGCACACATCCGCCCCAATAATATAGTGTTTGGATCGATGGAGTTGAAAGAAAAAAATAAGTGACATTTTATTTGTGCATTTAAAGATTTTCTTTATATTGCTCTATTACTCTTTAAGTCTTTATTGCAAACTCCACCAACTCCACCAAATTTCAACTCCATGGGATCCAAACACATAATATATGAATGACTATGTATTCTTTTGACTGTTTTGACTGTTTTCAAGCATCTCAGTGATGAGATAAGAATTATCACAAACATAACAGGATATCTTTGTCAGATCAGAGCAACACCAAAATAACCAGATAGCTCAAAGTAGTCCTTGTGCTATGCATCAGTAGATATAAACGGTTTGCCTTTCGTAAAGAATGAATCTTACTTAAAGGCTTCTCGAATATGGGATGTAAGTAAGATTACAATTTACAAGTATGCCTATTGGCCTAGTTCCAGGAACCAGCCAAATAGGAAACTGCGAACCATCATTCATTCATTTCCCAACTTTCTAATTAGGGTACATAAGGATGACATGACATACTAGGTTATCTGAAAATAAAGGAAATTAGATTTTAAAGCTCGTAATCTTGTTTATTAAATAAATAAGTACTACACCAGCAAAAACTTAGTACCATGTACTCATGTAGTTACAATATCTAGCTTCTCCTTTTCCCTCTTTTTACTAGGCTGAGGCAAAGTATTATCCCGTGTCATTCACTAATTATTCACCACAAAGTCAAGTACATTTTAATGCTTGGCTAGGATCCTCACTCATACCCAAAGAAATTTAAGGTTGGCACATGAGTAGAAGATTCAACGAGGTATCACAAGATCCAACAAGGCCGGGTTTTAGAACTACACCGTTTACTAAGTGTTACATGCCCATCGACACTTGACTCCCCTTCTTTTTGTGGATGAAATTTCTCAAGATAGTCTTAGAGCTTAATTAGCTCCCTTTTGATTATAGCGACATCCTAACCAAGTATTCGTCCAAATCTCATAAAACCTAACTCCCACACATCACAAAATAAATTGTTCTCTCCACGCCCTAAACTTTCCTTATCATCTCTCGAAAATTTCACACTATACTTTCTCAAATCCAACCCAAATTTTCGGCTACCTAACTTCACATTCATTTTAAATTAGGTTAACTCGAAAACGACCCAAAACAAATTCCAATTCACAAATTGATGTTGATCAACAAAAAACGATCCGGTTCAATTAACCCATCAATCAAACTTCACGCAACCAATTAACATTGAAATCACAATGCAATCCTCGAAATTCGATTAAAACAACACCAAACCAAGAACACAAGGTTAAAAACCTACCCCTGCATGCAAAATAAACCCACAAAATCATCTCACATACAGAAATCATCATATCACATAATATTAATTCATACAAAAACACAAGGTTTTTAACATAGGGTAAATATAATCTACATGATTATTCATCCTCAAAAATTCCAAACCAATTCATACCCTTTTTTTTTATCCTGATAATTAAGAATTAACTATGAAAAATTAACTATGATAATCATCAAGATTAATGTTGCAAAATTGGGAGTAACGCTCTCGAATATGAAGAATAATCAAATTGGGAGTTACAAAATCCTCATATTCCAATAATATAATCAGAGAATGCAAGAAATATTCGCCCAAAATAAAAAAAAAAAAAATCAAGAACAACAACAATAATAATAACAACAGCAGTAAAATAAAAACACAGACATAAAGTAGATACATTATTTGATGAATAAGGAGAGGAAAGAAAGGAAGCTTGAATGGTAAGCTTTACCTGAACTGAAGTGAACTGAACAGAACTGAAGAGGAGTGATGAATAGTGGAGTATCTACTTTCTCTCTCCTCTCTCTTCAATTTTATTCAGTTAGAAACATGTTTTGTGGGGGGTGTATACCCTAGTCCCGAGACTAGGTAGTCCCGGGGCGGCGACGACGCGGTGATAGGTAGTCGGGGTGAGGTCACCGGCGTGAGATGCCTCCGGTGCAGTCGCCGGCGACGGTTGCGGACTTGCGGTGGATGGGTGTGGTCGTGTGGAGAAATGGTGGCTGGGATTGAGGGAGAGAAGTGTATTATTTTTTATTTGGGCTGGTGCTGTTTATTTTTGATTTGGGCTGGTGCTGTTTATTTTCGATTTGGGCCGGTTCATGAATCCACCTCATGGCTAAGTCCATGCCACATCACCGGGAGTATGTACTCCCAGGATTACACAATAAATTTCCTGTTTTGTGGGGTTGCTTGTGAGTTAAAGTGTGTTTTTATGTTTTCAGTTGCAACTTTGGAATTTACTGCGGTTGTTGGATTTATTTACTCCAATTTCTTTCCTTTTTCCTTTTTTCTTTTTCTCTTTTTATTTTTTTTGAATGGTTGACTGAGGCCCAGAGTGACTATAGATGGGCTCGGAAAGACCGGTAGAAGTTGGGCCGAGCTATAAATTTGGCCCAATATTTTAACTAGGGTTGCTTAAGCTGGTCGGATTAGTGTCCAAAAGTTTATATTACTCGTTTATTCTTGACATGAACATCGATTTCGGTTCGGGTTTGATTACTTTGCTTTTTTTTTTTTTGGCTTCTAAACACGTATTTTGAATGTGGTAAATACGTCTTCGGGTTTGATCACTCTTGTTGTTACTAACAGATAATTAAAAACCACTCGTGATTATATATTAGTTTCCTCTTTCTATATTAGCCTTGATCTATTAAAACGCTAATAAATACTGAAATAGAAGTACAATGGTTTGTTTGTACAATTATACGTGTATAAAAGTCATACATGTATATAATATGCTCCGAATTTCAGTTTGTATCACTACAATCGCATTATGCTAGCATATAACTTTAGATTGTTATTTCATCGTTGTCAAAAAAATATATATATAATTTTAGATTTTAGTATGGATCAACACTATAGGTACTATATGTTATGTATTTATGTTGCATTGATCATAGCTCGATCAACGTGATGCTAGCATTTGTTCCATTTTTCTTTAGTTTATCCTTCAATCTTCTTCTCCTTTTATTTTTGACTGATTTGTCTTGTTTTGCGTAAAGTCTAATAAATATACCCATAGAAAACCATGTTAGCTAGGATCAAGCAAATACTTGCCGAGTCATCCATCATACCGCAAATCTCAACCCTTTCTCCTCTTTGACCATTCCAATTTTCCAACACACAGTTTATACACAGTTACACACCTTATCAACAACATGAAAAGGTCAATTTCAACTCACTTTAATCTACCATATATACCACCAAACCAAACTCCTCCATATTTGATCTATTTATTGATAAATAATGTTTCGGTCCACCGATTGTGTCGATATTATCATAATCATAATTGGTATCGTGTATCAGAATTCCATTAAATAAACTATTTTAATTTACGTCGAACCTCAATTACCTAATACACAAACGGTTTTAATTAGCCGACGATAGTCTAAACTTTTTCTTCGCTTGACCTGTTGACCACCTCTTCCTTTTCCTTTTCCTTTCCAACTTACAAACATATATAGTCCTAGAAGAATTTGAGGAGTCCATACATACAACATATATACAAACCAATCATATAAATTTGCTGAAATCTTCATAAAATCAAACCCCTCACATATCATGGAAAAGCCACATAAACACAAAAACTTATTCCTAAAGTTCCTACCAAAAGCAGCTTCAGTAGTAAGCTTCCAAAACCCACCCTTTAGCCCAGGAAGAGACCACCACCACCACCATAGAGCCCATGCACACAAGGGCTTCTCTGGCCCGATCAACTTCGCCGTACTACCCGATGAGGCCCGAGAAAAGCCCAAGAACGGTGGCTATGCTTCTCAAGAGCCCACCTCACCTAAAGTCTCATGCATGGGCCAGATCAAGTACAAACACAAGAAGAAAAAGTTGGTAAAACCTTCTCATGATCATCATCATCATAATCACGATCATCATAATCATGATGATGATAAAGTAGAAAGCGTGAAGTATAAGGAAGTGAAGAAAAGTAGTACAATGATGAGCAAATTCTTTACAAGCATGAGATCACCAAAGAAGCCAGCAGATGAAGATCATCATCAAAAGAAGAAGAAGAAGTCATCATCATCAGCATCCAACGGCTCACAAGCTAAGGAGCATGGTAAGCTAAGTAGGGGTGCTACACAGGATAATAATAACAAGATGATGAAGGTGCCAGGGTTAGGACAAATGAGGAAGTTTGCAAGTGGTAGAGATACATTGGGTAACTTTGATTGGACGGCTCAGATTGCACCAGTTGATCATGATCGTGATTGTTTCTCTGATGAAGAGAGGAGAAGAGATAGTGATGATGAAGATGAAGAGGAGAGGGAGATTATCATCCCATTTTCTGCTCCTATTTTGGTTGGTGGTGGTGGTGGAAGAGGGTTGAGTTTGGAGCCAAGGAAGGAAGTTAATCTTTGGAAGAGGAGGACTATGGCCCCACCTCCTCCTCTTGCATTAAAATAACGACGTCCGATCGATCGAGGAGGTATAATCAACACGACACTAAGTACATTACTACTACATACATACATTCGCTATGAGTTTAAGTGTGCATCAACACAACATATATCATACTTCAGGTTAGATCGATCGATATCGATGTGTCATGATTGACATGCATGTTTGTTTCAATGCAAATCAACCATGCATTTTCATTGTTAATGTAATGTGTCAAGGAAAATGTATTATAGTACTTCTTATATTATTATTTAGTTAATAGACTTATAGCTTAGGTGTATGTATAATCGAATTCAAATATATCATACTTATTATGTGGACATTGTGAACATAAGATAAAGAGTTTTTGTTCCTTCTAATTGAAGTGTCTTTAATATGTATGGATGCTATGTGTGAAAGGGGTAAGTTACCAAATGGTCTTTTCTTTGTTCAACAATGGTGGCTTGATTGTTTAAGAAGTTATATTTCACAATTTGAGCAATGTAAGTAAGAATTTTTTTTTTTTTGAATGAGAATGGTTCAATTATTTGGTTCATAAGCTAAAAAAAAGTCATGTTTGGGTGAATTAAAATTGGGCAGATTACATGAAGAACATTCTACTTAATTCCACATTATTTATTGTGAAAATGGCAACCATGCCAAATGTGCATTTTTTGTAGTCGCATCACTTCATTTGTATGGGTCACTAGAAAATCCTTTTCTATCTATTGGCAAAAATTAATATTGTGGGTTAGGATGCCACCTACTAAAGATAGGATATCTTACTAATGTCAAATCTATTTGGGGAAAAACTAACAGAATAGATATACGGAGTATATACTATATAACTTTTCTAGAAAATTTTGCTTATTAAGATTCACAAGCAATCAACTCATAAAAAAACAGGTTATTTAGTGGATTTTAGCTTGTATAATTTCATTTAATGAATTCGAGTCAGTATTGAAACACGTACATAGGACAACGAGATTTTCTCTAGTGAGTTTCAATATCGTCGCATGGTTAAGAGTGGGATTGCCGATCTCTTGCTTAGTCGATTCGAAATTGATCACTTACTAGAACAAGAGATTGATAGAGATATGTTGTCCTCTATGATAATAACACTTACACGTAGATGCATGGCCCTAGAAATTGCATATAATGGAGTAGTACTCACTACACCTTGGTCTTAATTAATTTGATTAACAAGGACATCTAGATTCACAAACAAAAATCTATAGTTTTGGATGCATTGATAGGTGAGATTTCTTTGAATTGAAGGTGCCTGAGTTTGCAAGGCACTGGCAAGAAAATGACTTGAATTAAATGAGCTCAACTATCTTTCTCAAAATTTCCAACTTTCAAGCTTAGATTTCATCATATTTTGAGTACATAACAATCAATCTCCCATATTATAATGTTTGGTTTATAACTTTATATAACCCACTTATCTTTATTTTTTTTTTTTTTGTTTGAAATCAACTTATCTTTATATTTTTATTGCTAGTGTTAGACTGTTAGTTTGAATAATGATTTGAAATAGAAGGAAGGGTCTTTCTAAATAAGAGTACAACAAATATGACTTTTTCATGGTGCATAAAACAGACCTCGAGTTCATATTGTCAAGGTTAGCGCCATGTTAATTTAAATTTTAAACAATAAATCTAGTAGCTATAGCTTTGGCAATCTTCAAACTTTCACCAAACCTTGGAGTCAAATTCCTCTTTTTACAGAGTAGTTTAACTATAAAGTCAAGTGATTATTACTCGGTAGATGATTATATCATATTATATCGCGTATTATCAAGGGCGGAGCCAGGGGGGTTCAAGAGGTTCAAATGAACCCCCTCCTGTTCCAGTAATAAACAATTTGTAGTAGGCTATTATCATAGAAACGATCTTGGTGCAGTGGCAAATGACAACATGTTGTGGGGGCAGGTAGAAGTTCGAATCCTCCTAAGGTTGTTTTGGTTGATTTTATTTATAGCTCTCAATATTCACTTTTTTTTCTCAGTTTTTAGCTATGTAGCTCCCTATTTTTACAAAATTTCGCCTACTAGAGGATTCGAACCCTGGTCATGGGTGGGATCAGATAATGTTTTTACTTTGCCAGTTCCCACGAGATATCTCAAACAATGTGTACATTTTACAAAACTATTCTATATATAACCTGTTGTCGAGGCATAGGGATTTAGGAGGTTGTGCATACTTTCCTTTATTAAATATTTGAAACAAACTAGTTGTTGGCCCGCGCGCAAGGCGCGCGGTCCCCCAACATATGGCGTCAATGGGCAAATTTCCGTGGACGTATTCTTTTCGCAAAGTCATAAACAAAAATAATAGCGTATATACATGTGATTGTCGCCATTGCATGGCCAAAATTGTCTTAGTTATGCCTTGTTCCTTTTGTTTGTAGTTAATTGGCGATCATGAAGGCACCATGCATGTTTCATATGCTCGAATACATAAACATTGGTCATATAGCCAGCAAACTCCTAAACATATCGTAGTATTAACTTTTAACAATAATAACAACAATATGCGCACATAAAGCATTTAGGCTATTCGGGATTCGAACCCAAGACTGTGCAAATTTGCACATTGCTCTACCGTTGAGCAGCCATAGCCTATAGGAAGAGGAGTCTAATAAGTAATTAATCAATTCAAACCTAAAAACAAGTCCCCCCACATTTTACGATATTTTGCGGTGTCTAACATAGTTCGACAAACTCTTTTCTATTTCGGATGCGAACCCAAAACTTTGTGCAAGATTGCACTTAGTTCGACCATCATGCTAATAGGCTATATTATTGACTAAAACCAAGAAAACATTATGAGTTCTCTTTTACCCATGAGGCCATGAGTCATGATGTAGTAACTACATTGCACATACCAAAAGCCTGAGACAAAAGAAGAAATGTGTTCACAATAAAACACCACCTTTGAAAGATGGACTGCACTCAACTAACCAGCCACACAACATTTAGCATCTACTTGTTCAACTTTTATTTCAAACCAAGTACATAATAATGGGAACGGGGCTGCTGCTAAAATATCTGACCCTTCTATAGTAAGTGACCTTCACATATTTAACTCGATTCTCCAAATCCAACCTCTGAGTAATGTGTACAACCTTCTTCCTTAACTACCCGACACTGATACCCATCATAAAATGGCCGGAGGTTGTCCATCTAACACTGAAACAGTGATACCCATCATAAAATGTGTACAATTATGGGTCACGGGCGAAACCCCACATTTTCCTCTCTAATGTTGTTCCCTAGGCCAACACAGTGTTGGTGTTGGCTAAACATGTCAGATAAGAAAACAACAACAACAACAACAACCAAGCCTTATTCCCAAAATGATTTGGAGTCGGCTAACATGAATCGTCATCTAGTAACCGTCTTGTGTACGCCAAGAAATGTCGAAAACGTTGTAAACCTTTTAGAAGTATTTAAACACTTTCAAAGGGAGTTTAGAAAGTCAAAATAAATAAAAAGGTTCAAAAAAAATATTGCAAAAAACATATGAACTTTGAACACAAGTTTAAAAAAATTTGGAAAAAATAGTTGGAAAAACAAGACAAAGAAATCAAAAGGAGTCGGAATAAGTCGTCCACATGGATAAGTTATTTCTATAACGACAAATATATGATGCGTAATTGTGATGTTTCAAGTGAAGCTTTGATTATTATGTATCAGAATAAAGCTCGACTACCACGAGATCTATACCATGCCTCCATGCCACCAAAACCAGAGCAAAACGCTAACTTTCAAGCAATAAAAAGCAGTTGAACAAATAAGTGTGCTGCACTAAAGCAGGTATAACAAGGGACTGGAAAAGAATTACTGATATAGAGAATTATAGCTTTTGCTTAGAAAGTCAGGACAGATAGACATGAATTTGTATCATACATCACACAAGTATTCAAAACGGTTCCACATTGTTTGTCTTCCCCAAGCACACCAAAAGAAACCAAATAAATCATCGCGAGAAGCTCAACGATAAAACAATGTTCCAGTCCAATTGTGGGTTCTTATCAATGTGTTTAGTGTTCTTGGGGCATCACATCAAAAGCTAAAATAAGGATTGATCTGGCAAAATCCTGCTAACAAAATAGATTCCACGATTTAAACCATACTATGACAAGATTCACAATTTAATTAAGTTCCCATAGCTAATGAAACGAGGACAAAAATAGCTTTCAGAATTAATTGTACAAGGCAGAGGAACTAAAAGGTGTTGATCGTCAGCCAAACAAATCACTTCCTATTGAGGGATCAGACAACTGACTGAAAGTAAACTCAAAGAAAATAGATGTCTACAACCAAACAGATAAGTGAAACGCCTTCAATTGATAGCGGAAAATTTCAAAATAAGATGGCACCAACCTTTATATCCAAGGTAACCAAAAAAACTTAACCGCCTCTCCCAGGCAGATAGTTCTTGAAAAGATAAAAATTTGTGCCTGTTCTTGCGATCAATTCCAACAACTTGAAACAATACATTTACGTCATCCACTAAAGAGACTAATGTAATTTGTTAAGATATGGAAATTGAAGGAAGCAAATCAATAGCTACCTCCGCATCTAAGACAAAAGATGCTACACATGGTTTACATGCTTCAAGGATAATATGTACCACATCTGGGAACCTTAAAGTTGTCTCATCCTCATTTATTGAAATTATGCGCACAGAACCATCATCAAGTTTATGAATTTGGGCACATTGACCATCATATATAGCTATACAATTCGAACTACCAGCAATTACTTAATAATAACTCCGGACATCACTCAAGCAAAGGCACATATATTGAACAAATCTCATCTTTTCACAAGGTTACTAAATAATGGCAGAATGAATTGGGCCAGTGAACAAGCATGGATGAAAACATACACATAATAGGTGAGCACTTAAGTCTTCAATACGCTAAAGATACATCGATTATAAGTTTTTAACCATTAACATTCATATTATATAGGAAGCAGACATACCTAATAAAAAATTATTTGAGTTTTGGTCGTCCAATTCATAATAATCAAAGGATTACACCAATCGTAAGATCATCCACATAGGACTATTATGTCCTCAAAAAACATGCTAGAGGTTAATTCCCCAAAAAATTCTACCATTAAGGGCTCTGCAATACTATTAGAGGCCTTTTTACTGGTATCTCACAGTGAAAGTATTAACTAAGTTTTGCCCTCCTATCTATCGACACTCAGTACCTTCTCATAGAACATACAGATCCACCGCACCCTTGGCATGTCCACAATAATTTTTAGCCAAAGAAGTCCAAAGGACATTATGATGAATCCTAGATAACCAAACATAGCAGTTCATTTTCACCTTGCTGATTAAAGATTAGTACTAATTGGGAAAAGGCAGAAGTCCCAACTCATGCTACACTTGAGAAAATACAAACGAATCAACCAACAAAACATCCAACCAACAAAACAGGCTTTACACCTTTCAATTTCTCCAAATATGGCTTTTGAAAACTACAAATAAGAAACTTAAGTTGCTTTCAGATGCAGCTCAAGCTTCAAGAGGCTCATTAACCAACCAAACTTAGGATTAGTTACCAAAGGACTTGTTTTATTTCTCATAACTTCTCTCACAGTAAACCCACTCACAAGAGTCCTAAAAAAGTGAAACCAAATCTCGAATACAAAAATCAAATTAACTTCCAAACAACACAGGACTGTATACTAAATATCAATTAACATAGACATAGGGGAATCAAAATTGTACGAGTAAAAAGCCAATGCCAAATCCTATAAGCTCTTTGATTCCAAGGTCACTCTTTTACGGCTCAAGAAGCTGAAGACTTTAAGGCAATGAAAATGCAAGCAGCAATTTCTTTTGGCCGAAATTTCATTTTCAGAGAAACTGCATACACTCTCTCCGGGAAAACAACCACTTATCAAAGTCTTCAAAACCAACCAACACTCGATAAGAAAAAAAAATACACGAAGTACTGAAACTTTTTCTTTCCGACAAGTCGTTTGGACAGATAGTAAGCATGCACCAAACACATTCCTGGGAAAAAAGGCACCATAAAAGGAGATCAAGAGAATACCCTTTTTTCTTTCCACACCATGATAAGAGGACGTCGCCCTTGATGTCACTAAGAGATCCGTCGCTGCTGAGCTTCTTCTGTAAGACTTGTAGGTTCATCCATTTTCAACAACAAAACCTATGAACAATTAGAAAAATCTCCAATTAAAATGAGTCAAAGTGATCAATGAAGAATTGAAGACGATAGAACTGACGATATGAAACCAGAACTAATTGCGTTAAACAGTTTTTGGAGAGGAGATATTGACCTCCTTCAAAAATTTGTCACTGCCACGTCAACTACTGACATTGACTGGAAATAACATTTTAATTCGTACCTCGTATAACATATTCTAGGTCCTCGGGCAGTTGTACATCCCAAATCGTATCCCTGAACCAAGGCTATTACACAAATTCAACATGGCAATGAAAAGAAAAAGGGAAATAAGCCTGGTAAAGAAAATCCTATGATTGATCTTGCTGGAAACTCAAACTTACATTATATGATCGCTTCAACATCACTTAAGTAGTTTGGTCCTCCATAATTTGTGTACAACTCTCCACGAACCTGCAATAAAGTGCATCTTACAGTAGATGAGTATTGGCAGATAAAGTCATGGTATATAGATGACATGATAGATTATGAACAGCATTGACTGAGTTATCACAAGTTCACAACATCATTTTGCTAGAAGAAAAATTCTACACACTCAGCAAGCAAGATTAGAAACTACCCTGTAGTGACCTCCGAGCGTTAATCTAGAACCAGTAGGATAGTCTCAAACCTTCAGAATTAAAAATCCTTTGTAAGAAAAAAAAAAAAAAAACATAGCTCAACCCAGAGCAGCTCAGGGACAATATGTAGAGGAAAACTTCATGCTGGCTGACTCTCTAATAAAGAAGCATGCAAGAGCTCAAGTTCAGATATGTGACTTAGGAAGCATGTTTTCAAGTGGCTGTCCTTCAAAATCTGTCCATCTATTATTCTATTCTCCATAAGAAACATATATGTACATGAATGTGGGACAAGTAAAAGCTTCAATTGACGTCAAAAAAAAAAAAAATCAATCTCTGAAGGAGTGGAAGTTTGATAGACTATTCAGAATCTCCTTACGGGGAATATTTGAGCCATACTCAAAACTCATTCAGTTCATAAGAGATATTCCAGACAAACCGTTTTAATATGAATCCAGCAGCGAGAATGCATATTATTACTCATCGAATTGTTGTGAACTTGTATAAGCTAATCTAAACTATCCTAAATTAGATGAATAATATGTATGCGTATTGGAAAATGTACCAAATTCATAGAATTCTTCTCTTCCTGGGCGCCTTGACTTCTTCCAGCAGTGTAATAGGATGTATTAGACGTGCGACTTCCAGAATCATATCTTTTTCGAGTCTCAGAGCTGATCAATGTATTGTAAGCGCGCTTAATTCCCATGAACTTCTCTTGTGTATTTGCCTGCATATACAAAGCATACTTGGAACTTCACTATAAGCAAAACAAATGCAAAAGAGTTGGACACTATCAAAGGAATTTACTGTAATCGCGTTGCACAAGTTTTCCACACTTGGATAGATCCATTAACAAAAAAAAAAAAAAAAAAAAAAAAAAAAAAAAACAGAGACTGCAACTTTGGAAGTGGAAGATTACCCAAATGAATAATAGGTTTGATGTAATTTCTTGTGGGTCAATCCTACATACATAGACAAATCAGAAGTAGACATTGGGTTCTTGTATCTTGGGAGTTAATTTACCCACCAATATTCTTAATATCCTATACCTGATTAACACTTATGCTAAAGTCGGCGAGCCTTGACCTTGCACCTCGTCAAATCCAGACTGTGTAAACTAAGCGCATCAGAAACAATTCCTACGTGTAGATTGAGACGAAACCCTACAGCCGTACCCCCTAACTAAGCAACTAATAGAGTTGTAAGTCCCCAATTATGTATCAAAGATACACCACTGCCGGTGGCAAACTCTGCAAGCCACTAACTGGACCCTCTAAGAAATCGCATTTTTCTAAGGGTACCTTGAGTAGGTTCATCTGCTACCTTTATTCTTGCTACACTAATGCATAGAGACACTACTTAAAGAGGCCAATCTACCATCATTTGAGTCTACAACAATTATTCCAATAATAACATGTCCGATTTGACCTATGGACGAATATGCAAGCACAGATTTAGCCTATCTAGGGCGTGTACACTAAAACTGATAACAAATTCCCAATATTCAGATCTGATAACAACAAATGCCCACAAAAATCAAATTCAATTCAAATTTATCACAAAATTCAAACTTTCAAAACCGAAAAAATCTCACTTCCGATAGCTTAACCCTAAAAATTCCCGATTAAAACATGCAAAACTGCAAATTAACTCGAATTATACCAGCAAGCTGTAGAATTAACGAAAATTAAGAGCGCATACCTAAAACTTGGATCAATTGGGGAAATCGGCGGCGATCAAAGACGACAAGGTTCCTCTTTCTACAAGAAAAATATAACAACATAATAAATCAGAAATTATCCCAATTTTTTTTAAAAATATAGAAACCTTTGTTACATGTATTACAATTTCGGGGGGGGGGGGGGAGGAAAAAGAAAAGAGGAATTAAAAACTTAAGAAGAGACTGTATTAGAGAAAATCCTAGAGCTATTGGCTGCTGCTAAGTTCCTTCACCAACTTCAATGGAGTACATAGTATGGCCAGATTATATAAAATTCTTTTATTCTTGCGAAAGAATCAACATCATGCAAAAGGCTCTCGCCTATCATAAGACCCAGTGGTTCATACTTAGCCTGAGAATAGATTGTATATTAATAGTTGAAAACGTAGTATATCTCATCGCTACTTGTACAATAGAAGTACAAGGAAATGAGACATTAAAAGTCTCTTGTAATCTAAAAAGTCCGTCAGTTACTTTTTGAGTAACCAAATGAAAGGCTGCCCAGCTAAAAGGTAATGACTACTTAGACATAAAACAACTTACAAGGAGTCCTCTATCACCAAGCAGTTACTGGAGTCCACGGACAATCTTTTTGCAGCCTCTAGAAATCTGCATCATACAAAGGTACAGAGATACAGAGGGAATGAATGGAGTAACCAGCAAAATTACATACTACTACAAGTGACTCAAGACTGTTATTTAAGTTTGAAAAGCTAAGCTGATACATGAGAGCTTGAAATTTAGAATTACCACACCCATTAAAAACAATATTCAGACACGCACACACCGTATGTCAAACAATACTTAGGGATGGACATATGTGTTCCATAAAACTAACTCTGCTTACCGCCCTCCCCACGCCCCCCGACTAACATCAGCAACGACAGTATGTCACACTTCACGACTCAAGTGGAACAACAAAAATTATGTACTGGATAGATATTAACTTGGTGAATATTCAAATTTACAGAAAAGGAACTGGCTTTGACGTTTGAACTCAAATGCTAAAATAGTAAATATATACAGCCAAGGTAAAAAAGAAACACAAATATTCTCTACTAATGCTGTCTACAAAAGATGACATAGAATAGAAAACCCAAATAAATGCATCACATCTGACTTTCATTTCATTTAGCTTATATTGGTATTTTTTTTCCCAGTGCATGTGAAAACAAACGCCTTTCTTGGATCCCACTCGAAAACCCAGGTCTTATGCTTGAAAAGCAATGAGGGGGCCATCCCCCTCCTCACCTCCCACTCCCTCTCAATCATATAACACGGGTAATTGGTGCTTCATATACATAGGGCAAATACCAAAGAAATTTACAGGTTTGTAAAAGGAAAACACTATAAGTGGAACCAAATTTTACGGCAGGAATCTATAACTAACAAGGACTCAGGACTCAATAAGGGGTGCAGGTGCGTATCAAATGTACGATTTGGCTTTTTAACACTGGTTTTGGTTTAAAAAGAAGTGTACAAGTGCTCCAACTTCCAGAATCTCAAGTGTCAAACACAATTATTTTGGAGGAGATGAGGTCTGGTTGCATAATTTAACAGAACAACTAAAGCTAAAAACTACTATTAAGCTCTTTGAGAAAAGAAAAACATGCACTCCTGCAAAGGCAAAGATGTGTAAATCAGGTTTAACCACATTTGGCTAAACAAATATAGCAAAAAATGGGATTCGTTTCAGCAGATCCTTAAAATAACAACAACTATAAATAACAGGTATCAGGTAACGCAAAAATTGATGTCTTTAAATAATCACAACTGAAAATTACAGATGTCAAAATGTAGGAAGCGCAGATATGTAGCCAATTATATCCTTATACAAGAATGTTACCTTTTTGATTGGAGATTTTCGAAAAAAATATTTTGTCGTAAAGAGTTTGAGGCTAGAGCGAAAGGAACCTGATGCTTATGCAGATGCTGAATAACTGATTGGCCACAGGTAGTGCTTTGGCTTCTTTAAAACCTGCATAACCAGGCCAACAAAAAGAAAAGGCAAAAGGGGTCAGAACATAGCCGAATCTAGTGCCTTCCATATTCATGAAATCTTTAAAAGTGAAGAGAAAGTGAGATGGTAATGGCACAATATAGTTTGACCAATGGAAAATAGGCTCACTAAGTGCATAACTGCATATACATTCAAGCTTTTGACATCCTCTCATTCCAACGAGGAGAAAAGAAACTTGAATCCGGATTACAATGGGAAGGCAAGTACCTCGAAAGTTGAGATACGACTTGTACTCTCATGTCCACATCCTATGGAACCCTGTGTCACTCAGGAGCCCATCAGCCCCAAGGATCCCCATGTTGGACATTGGACACGACACCCTCCTTCCATACGACACAAAAGCTTACACTCACAATTGAAGGAAGGTTGTATTCTATATTTGTTCACAAATTTGAAGTGTCGGAATCTAGGATCCCTACTTGTAAGAGTCACTCTTGAATCAAACCTTTGAATTAATCTTGTTCCGGGAAGGGAAACAATTTCAAGTCTTTTTTTCTTCATTCATTCTTATGGTATTCTTATACTTGCAAATCAACAGAAGACATATAGAGATGCAGCCATGCAGGGCCAAAAGCTCTAACACTGAACCAACTGCAAATGGCCAATGTGTAGATACAACTAAAGTTAGAAATCAGATCTGGTTACAGGAAATGCAAGAAACTCATCCTATCATCAGCAAAAGTTTACTGGATCAGGAGGTGAAACAATGAGTAGCAAACTGTGGGCACTCATTTTCTCTCCTCTTAAAAGCTAATATAACTCTCAAATTCATCTTAAGGAAAGTGCTTCCATACATTGCATGAATAGTAGACTCAACTGCCCACGTCAAATTCTTCCAAGGATACACATTTCTCTTGTAACGGTCAATAGTTTCTTTCATCATTTTCAATATAAATGTGCACCAAGCAGAAGTCAATCCTAAGATGGTAAAGTAAGGCAATTACAGGATATAGTCATACGACAAAAGTATTCCATCAAAAACATTAAACAATGGCAGTATATTTCAATCCCCCACCCTCTACCCCCCGTGTAATTAATCGAAGATAACCATCCAGCATCCAGTGAAGAGATACAGTACATGATTTTGAACGAATTAATTACTTAATTCACAATATCTAGCATTGCTAGTCTTCTGCGGAGAAACCAAGCTCATATATTGGGTAAAATTATTAGGAATGAAAATCAATAACTCTATAATCAACAACAAAAACAGCCCCAAATTAAAAACAAAAGTGGGGAAAAAAAGCGAACCTTTGTTACCCTGTGTACGATTCTATTCCTGTAGAAATCCTCTTGTTCTTCCTGTAATACACACAAAAACATGATCATGAAACGATACTATTAAGATCAAGATTATCATGTTTGATTTGATTTTGAGGAGACACGAAAAATGAATGGTAATCTAAATTGGTTAGTATCCAAGATAAAACCAGAAATTTCATCAAGATCGGAGCTCAAGATGGGAGCTGAAATTGAAGAAAACATAAAGAACACTGATGCAATTAAACACTAAATAAAAACCTCACCTCCTTGTACGCAGAAATTGAAGGCAGCTAGAATTAGCCAGAAGTTTACTCACAAATTAAAAACAAAGTGAAGTGGGAAGTAAGAAAACAAAAACAAAAAAAGCCAAAAACATAAAAAAAATCAACAAGAAGGAAAAAGGAAAAATTAGAGAACAAATTAAAAGAAGCAAAAAAATAGGAACAAAGAAGCCGCAAATTGAAATGTGATATGGGATTTTGAAGAGAAAGTAACAAACAATTAAATTATCGTGTGAAATCCTCTTGATTGCCCTGAAAATCATACGAAAAGAGGACAAGATTAAACCAAAAAATAATAAATCATCAGTAAACAATCAAACCAATCAAACCAAAAACAATAAATCATCATCAGTTTAAATCACTCCCACAAAACAATCAAGCCAAAAGCACTAAAATAAATCATCAGTCAAAATTAAATATCACACTCTAACAATCAAAGATTAATTAAACCAAGAGGACAAAATAACCCTAAATTTGTACATAATTGCTTACCTCCAATATGTAAACGCTTGCTGGAGTTAGGATCTGCCCAGAAACGCCATCATCGGAGAAGAGTAAGGAGGAAGCGTTTGAAGAAAGAGGAGAAATGAATGGTAATCGCAATTAATTGAAGAACAAAAATTAAATGAACAAAGAACGAAGACCTCACCTCAATGAACATGGTAATCAGGTATAACAAACCAAGAACAAGGAAAAGTTGTGAATGACGGAGAGATTCGCAGGGAGCTAGCTAAGGTCGATGGAGGTAAGAAAACTGAATGAGAGAGGGTGAGACCGATGGAGGAGAGAGAAAGCAAGATGGGGAGCAAGAGGGTGTAAACCAAGAAGAGATTGTGTGGTGGAGAAGACTGTCTGTACAACAGCAGCTCAACGGCCGAGATTTCAGCTACAAATGAGGCAAGAGATCAGCCGTCAGATGCTGCTTGCCAGTGGCCCTGTGATGGACGGTGGCGATCAAGAGCAGCCCAGATCGAACGGCTGTGGGCGTGTAAGGCGGTACTGTTCCAATGAACAGTTAGTTGGCCTTAGAGGCTTTTATAAGGTGTATAGATATAAGGAAAATTTGCGAGACCGCACCTTATAAAACCAACTTTTTGCGAGACCGCACCTTTTATGTTTAATTTTGCGAAACTGCACCTTTTAAGTCTAATTCTTTGCGAAGCAGCACCTTTTCTCATTTTCGGCTAATTTTGACCACTATCCGGCATTGACCCGACCTTACTCTTCTTCTTCAATCTCCCTTCAATCTTCCCTCCTTCCCCCCCTCCCCAAAAAACCCCTAAATTGTTAGGTCTAGCCAACATCGGAGAGTGGTCAAACTTGGTCGAAAATGAGAAAAGGTGTAGCTTCGCAAAGAAACAAACTTAAAAGGTGCGGTTTCGCAAAATTAAACATAAAAGGTGCGGTCTCGCAAAAACCTGGTTTTATAAGGTGTGGTCTCGCAAATTTTCCTAGATATAATTACAAGTTTACAACATAAAAACCTTACACATTTTTATCTTTTACCTAAATAATGAACAAGCCTACTTTGTTAGACGGTCTATGTAGTTTACATTGATTTTTTGAAAAACGATTTTACCACGTCTATTAACAATTGTACTTTTAATTCGAACCCCCTTTCACAAAGTCCTAGCTCCGCCCCTGCGTATTATTGAGATTACAACAAAAAAAAAAACGGTGAGTACACACGACAACATGTTAGAAGACTGTTTCATCATGAGGCGTAAGACAAGCCTCAGGTTCACATTGTCGTATGTTTAGCACAGCGTAAGGCTGTAAGCCTAGACAACATGCAGTGGCTTTGGCAATCCTCAAATAACTCTAACCACAACTAGTAGCTAAATCCCTCTTCTAAATAGTACTTTCGCAGTTTCGCGTATGAAGTAGTCATTCGAGATCTATTTGTTTCAACTTCTTTTACGTATATTCAAGTTAAACGTGAAAAATCAATAGAGACAGAAACAGAGTAGCCAAGTGCCTATGGGACTACTGATTTGCTACGATGACATTCACAGCCCCAGCGAATTAGCCAAAGTTGCTTTACTAGTAGCGGGAAACTGTCGATCACTTGCCTATCAGTCCCCAATAAACAACTTCCTTCCTTTCGTAGAATCAAGGGTTTCTAAATCGCAGTATTTACTTCCTATGAACCTGTGATTTGCCATAAAATTAGTAAGTGAAAGCTCGGCGGTAATGATATTTACAATCACGATTCACAAAAACTAGAGACCTGGAATTTACATGACAGGATTTCGACGTGACTGTGCCTTTCACAACAAATTTCGACAGGACTATTCCTTACACATCATAAACTGACACAATAATCCTTTCAAAAGCTTGCAACACAAACTCGACTTGAGGTCAAAGGCAGATTTGAAGTACATAACTATCATATGAAGTCAAAGCCACCACTTCCAGGCTGCTCAAGGTCAGGGTGGATCCTTCCCCCAGGCCCCCTTCCAGGCTGAAGATCCGGATGCGTCCCGCCACCAGGAGTTGGTCCTCTTGGGAATCTGCATGCAGAGTTGCAGACAAGTGGTGAATTAAGGAATGAATGCAGGAAATGACACAAAAATCAGTGTCTCAAAGCATCTGGTATGTACCATCACCTATTTTATGGTCGTTATCAGATGGACAAAGGCACAATCATTTTTTTAAATTTTGATGAAAAAGGCACAATCAAGTTCCACATGTATAACAATACAAAAACGATATAGGCAGAAGTAGAGAGAAGATCAGTACCTCCCAAAACGGCCAGGTTCGAAACCAGGCACCCCTGGGGGGCCATAAGGATCAAATCGAGCACCAGGTGGAGGACCACCACTGCAAAGGAAAAGAACGTTTAAAAACAACATTACAAGTTTGCGACCATGTCAAAGCTTGAAATGTTAGAAATCTGATAAGCTTAACACTCACAGTCCTCCTGGTCCTCCCGGAAAATCAGAACCTCCACCACCAAACCATCTAGGATCTTCGGGACCTGAGAACAATATGACATATCTCAATTGCTACAGGAGATCAGAGACACTACAAGTAAATACAGTTCAAAATGGTTAAAAAACACAAACCTACTAACATCGATCCACCGCCAAAGCCACCCCTGTAATATTTCAAACAGGATGCACGTTAGTACTAGGGAAGCAATGGAGTTTAATGATGACATTCAGCAATAGTGTATGACGAAACATACCTAGAAGGGTAAATCCCAGCTCCGCCACTGGGAAAAAGATCACTTCCGCCTACAGGATTCACAGGAGGAACCACATACCTATACACAGAACAAAGTAAATGAATCATTACATGCTCCCTTGTTAGTGCTAAACTCTTGAAGAGAAAATTGTCCACTCCTGAAGTAAATTGTATAAATCAAATAGTACAGAATATAGATTTTTTTAGGTCATATAGAATATAGATGATTACCTTGGGGGATAATCCTGAAAACTTCCAGACCCATCGATATCTCTCACAGGCTCTTCAGCAGCATGTGACCTGTCGAGTAGAAATAAGATATTTTAAGAAACCAGGATTTACAGATAAGCAAGTTTGTTTAGAATGGGAATAAGTTCAGGTGCAAAGCTCAATTAAGCGAGTGATTCAGGGTGTAAATTAACACATACTCGACTACTCCCTTCTACTATTCTTTAGAATTGCCCCATGTGTTATGGGCATGCTTGGTAAGAAGAGTGGTCAGATTGGTTTTTTTGCATAAAAGGGTATGGGTCTGTCAAGAGTAGAACCGTCTTTCTAACAATAAAACGTGACACAAATATAGAAATGGGGCAAACCTATTGCACACTCCAAATAAGGAAAAATGGGCAAATCCAAAGGATAAGAAAATGCAGTAGTATGACCTCAAAAAAAAAAATGCAGTAGTACACATCTACACATCTCTACATTGTATATCTGTAGACTAAACCTTCAAATAGACTCCAGAAAAAATAACTTTCTCATAAAGAAAAGATTTAAAAGCAGATTTCAACACGAAGGATTTTACGTCTTATGATACTAAGATCCTTTTGGGAATAAGGCTTGGTTGTTGTTGTTGTTGTTGATACTAAGATCCTCAGACAAGCCATCATTATAGGGCCTTAAAAAGAGCCATGACGAGTAACAGGATCAGAAGTGATGTGGAATCCAAGCAAGCAAACCTGGTTTTGGACAGCAATCAATGCCATAGAATCAAACAAAGTCATCCTCACCTTAATGAAACAACAACAACAACAACAACAACAACAACAACAACAACAACAACAACAACAACCAAGCCTTATTCCCAAAATGATTTGGGGTCGGCTAACATGAATCGTCATCCAGTAACCGTCTAGTGTACGCCAAAAAATTTCGAAAACGTTGTAAACCTTTTAGAAGTATTTAAAGACTTTCAAAGGAAATTTAGAAAAGTCGTCAAAATAAATAAAAAGGTTTAAAAATATTGCAAAAACCATATGAGTTTTGAACACAAGTTAAAAAGTTTTGGAAAAAATAGTTGGAAAAACCAAACAAAGAAATCAAAAGGGGTCAGAATAACTCCTCCACATGAATAGAGTCTCGCCACCCTGCCCTATCCAACACCTTAATGAAACCTCAAAAAAAAAAAAAAAAAAAAAAAAAAATCTTAACTAACTCTCAGCTATTCACTTGCTTGAAATCTAATACTCCGTACACAAAACAGTCTCATAAAATATATGAATATTCCGAGTTATCACTATGCAATGCCAAATACCACAGCTGCTAGAGAGCTAATTCCAAATAGACTAAAATAATAGTTTATTCATCCAAATGTTACCAAACCCTGGATGCAAACAATAACAATCTATTATAAATATAATGAACACTTATGGATGACTCAACTTTTAAACTGGTAGCCACTATTATGGGACAAATGAGTAACCGAGTACATGAACAAATTGTATCTGACAAGTTTGACTATTTGGTTTAGCACTTTGTACTCTAATTTGTGAGATGAACGCTTTACTTGGTTCTCTACATTTATAGACTTGCAAGAGGTTTTTAGAAAAACCATTTCCTAAAATGATTTTCACAAGAGAAGGAATTGAGAAAAATACTGGCAGAACCAGTCGTTTCCAGATTTTGGGAATACCTTTACAGTGATTCAGGTTCTGCTTCCTAAAACAAGGAAACACTGGCAACTGGTTCAGTTCAGTTTCTTAGATTTTAGTGGGTAGTGGTGCTCACTCCCAAGTGAATTTTGACAAACCTCACACCAATGGCCATATGTGAGTAAAAAGCAAACCATAAAAAGTAATTGTCCAACAAGATAAGCTTCTAAGACTAGCGGATAACTGGATAGTCTATTGCCTATTGGTCCTCGTACAGAAATATAAAACCCTAAAGTGAGAAAAGTACCTTTGACAAGTTTCCATAACCAAACCCATAACCAATTGTAGATGCAAGAGAGCTTGGTTAGAGGACATACATAGAAATAAAAGGACTTCTTGCCTGAAGAAATTTTACTCTTTATTTTGCCCACTTTTAGAAGGGACCCACTCCACTTTCCAGTTCAATCTGAACTGTACATATGGGTTGCCTAGTTCAGAAACAAAACCATGTTATGTTGAGAGCAACAAAGGAGGGGCCAAGGAGTAATATTGGCCAGTAATTCTCATAGCAAGGTGGATTAATGGGTCAAGGGTCTTTTGATAAACTCTGACCTTAATTTAAAAAAGTGTGACGCTGGAATGAGGCAACTGAGGCATGGACATCGCAAGGCGAGGCAGGTTCCATGAGGTGACCAGAAGCTTACGCCTCTAGGTTGGGTTTTCATGACAGCAGACCTTCAGAAAGTTCATTTTGAAAGATGATGTGCCAAGCACATCCTTCTCAAATTAAAATTAAGACAGCCAATTACATAAATAATAAGTAAACAACTCTCCTACCTAAATCAAATACTACTAGAAGTCACTCTGCCGCCTTCAACTAAACGTTTCTGTCATCATTTCGTCTGTTCTTCATTTGCCAGGCCAAAGTACGTTTCTTCTTCATTCAATTTAACTTATCTTTTCAAATCTCTTTTGGCTTTTGTTCTTTACTTTTATTTTGGGGAAAAAGAGCACCTCGCTTCTGAGGCACCTGCCTCATTCTGTGGCCTCACACCTCATGGGATCAGGCCTCATCGCCTTGGACCGCTTCACAGCTTTTAAAACTAAGACTCTGACAGTAATTAGAAAAAAGGTACATGACATGATGGAGGCATGGAGCAAGTTTAATTCTAGGGATTAGAACACACGATACAAGTGAAAACTTATAGCTTTTGATGATGTACGGAGTATATAATAAATGGAAAAGCTACCCACAGAACACATGTTCTCAGTTTTATGTATCTCACATATCTCAGCCTTACATAGACCTAATTTCAACTGCTTATTTGCTTTGGACAGAATAGCAGACACAATCTATATGGCACTTTTTATATTTTCTGTTTTATGTATCTCACATATGCTCTGCCCTACATAGACCTAATTAGACTGCTTATTTGCTTTGGACAGAATAGAAAACAAAATCTATATGGCCCTTTTTTGTTCAACCAAATTGGCCCCTTATAAACAAAGTTGCCCTTATAAACCAAGTTAGTCCGCTTTACCGGAATAAGAACCTTTATGTCCAGCATATACTTTGTGACATTACGACAATACTCCAATATTACTAGGGCTATGTGCTCAGACAACAACTAAGTAGCCTGCTTTGACTTGCGAGTAAGATAAGGTGTTAGGATTTCTCTTGGACTTCCGAGCAACTTATCCTCCAAAGTGTGAAAGGGAGACGTTAGCAGAAAGCTAATTAAGTTTAAACTCGATCCAAATCTAGAGCTTTCAAAAGTTTAAGCTTCTGCAAGCACAAAAACATGGACAACTCATCTCTGTTGTACATCATTATACTCAACTCATAATTTTTAGGATCACCCCATTTCTTATTTCTTAAAAACTTATCAGTTGTGACATTGTCAAATAATAGGACTACCAGTTCTAAGAACAGGAGAAAACTGAATCCACACCCACATGTCCTCCATGTTATTATCAATACCATCAAGCTCATATGCTGAAACTAAATCTGGAAACAGCGTGACTTTCAGCCTGCAATATTAACAGGACTTGCACTGACCCTGAATGAACGGCTCACTGAAAAGCCTATATCTTTAATTCCAGTTTTCTCACATATCATAGCGACAGAATGTCTCACCATCAACCATTAGATCAAGGCCCTGAGTCCTTGATTTTTTTTAAAAACAAAATATGATTTTTTTTTATTATGCGTTTTCCTTTTTTTTCTATTTTTCATCTACCACTGACAAAAAACAAGTTAAGGCAAGCCATCCAAAAATTCAAGGCTAAGACTCAAAACAATCAATTTATCTGCAGAAAATGCCCTATATTTATAAGTTTTAAACTTCATAGTTATTGAACTATGAATGATCATAAAGGTGAGAAAACAGATTCATAATAAAAAGTAAGCAAATGGAAAAGCTTAGGTTAATGAAGATCTAGATGACAATATCGCCAATGACCAAACATGCATTCAGATGTTCAATTATTAAGCATCTTCACGAGCTAGGAGTTACCAGATATATAAAACGCAAAAATTCTCAATGATGATGCCTGATTATACATTCACACACTCTTAAACTTCTCTAATCATAAAAAATTCACCAGCTCAGGTGATGAAATGTCACCATCAAAACAGCAAATTCTCCTGATAACCTCAACCTATGTATTTACGCACATAGGGAATGGGATCATACTATAAGAGTATATAAGAGTAACCTCAATATTACCTCGAAGGACCACTTCCTTGACTGGCAGCAGAACCACCATCCAGTTTAGACAAAACTTCCGACTCCAAACTCTTTAAAAGCTTCCCAAAATTCTTGTATTGTGCGTTGTAATCACTTGAAGCAGACTCCCCGACATATTCATTAACACTGTCACAATGCCAAATTTAATAAAGGAGACACCAACGCAAAATATCAGTGGTAGATTTACAATCATTATCAATAGAAGTATGTACTTGATAGTCAGGTGGACTGGTTCTGATGCGCCATCACTTAAAGCATCAACCATTAACTTATCATCCATCGCCAAGCATTTCACCAACACCTTCTTGTTACCTCTCTCGGGGTTTACATACACAAAAGCATACCCGTCTTCCACCTCGTTCCATCCCTCAATTCCTACCTCATCTATACAAAAATCGAAACCAACAATATTCATTAGAAGACAACCACCGTAAAGCAAGAACTCAATCACAACACAAATTGAGGAACAGCAAATGACACTCGTAATCATTGAGAATCAAAGCTCTCACTTTCCCATAGCAACCCCACATCCACCTCACGCGCTCCCTTCCTCACCCAAATCTTAAATTACGGAGCTTGCACGCTTCCAATCAGTTAACACTTAAAAAAGCAATATCTAATTATCTATGAAAGGCTAATAGAACATTAGGTTGCCCCCGCTCCAAACAACCAACATCGAAAACCTATATAAACATTTTAAACAAATTTACAAGCTCACACTAATACTGCCTCTTAAACCAATGACACAACGCTATTTTTCGACACGCTTTTTAAGATGGCATATTACTCACAACGGTTCAGTATCATACACTTTTTGGCCTTTTATATTGGTACGCAGGGGCAGCTAATGCTGCGGGGGTGGGGATATGAGGATTTGAAATCGAGACAACCCTAGGCAGCGTGATTTCCTAACCACTACGCCAACCTTGATCATCATAATAAATTTACAACAAACACAAAAATAGAAAAAAAATTATACCAGAGGACGAAGAAGAGAGAGCGTTGTCGGCGAAAGCGGGCGGTCCGGTGGCAGTGAGAACGAAACCGGCAGCGAGGAACGATGCGTGGACGGCAAACGCCACCTTATCGTGAACGTTACGAAACGACGGTCGAGAAGCTCTAATCACCGCCATAACTGATTTTTCAGTCGCCATAATAATTTCCCTAAATTCTAAAACACAACAATTTCAGTATTATAAAAAAATCGAATTCATGCCATAAAATCACATAAACCTAATCAAATTAAGGGTTTCGAAGTGATTATCTAAGGAATTAAACGGCGATTGTTATGAACTATACACAAATTATTAATACGAAATTCAAATTAGTTAGAAAAAAAATTAGTACTGAGAAAAATACCTGCGAAAATTGATAGGTTCTTGCTAGTGTCGAGATTTTGCTGAGAACGTCGAGTGAGTTGGGGAAATATTTCGGTGCTAATCGTTTTGTTATTTGGGGAGCTTGTTTCGCAAGAAATTAAGTAGAGTATTCGATACAATATTCCCTTTCTATACTAGTAGATTACTAGTATGTTTTAGTTGTTTAGTCACGTACTCACATTAGTCGTTTTGAAAATAAGGCTTAGTTAGGTCGTATGACTTTTTCATGAGAGTTTGGGTCGATGGTGGCCCTTCTAATGTATGTATGCAATGCGTGAGCTGCGGATTTCGTAGACTCGATGAAGTTGCTTTCTCGCTGGAAAAGAAAAAAAGTTGTACATAGTTCAGTTTGATACTTTGATGTAATGCTTATAACATAAAGTAAGGTTCGAAGAATAAGTTCGAGCCAGAAAGATGAACTATGTCGAGGACGCGGCCGAATGTTATGATGGCATATTGTTGGCAATACTTAGCAATTACTCCCTCCTTTTCATTCATTTCTTTACGTTGGGACGGGTTTTTGATTGTTTCGTCCATGTAATTGATTGTTTCTCTTTCTCTTTTTGAGGAAAGACTCTACGCTCTAACGTGTTAACCAACAAACCGAGAAACTAAATGCGATCGGCATGTGAAATGTATTGCCACAAACAAGCCACCATGACTACATTTTCAATAACATGAACAAAGGAGACACAACATTATCAAATGTACCACAAATTGTCCATTAATCACACCAACAATAACATAATTAATTTTAAACAAAAATGCACTAATATGTCATGTTTTGTGCATCATGATGATGATCAAATATACACAAATTCTCCTATACTCATTCACCATTCACCATTATCTAAAAAACAGCTCTCAAATAACCATGGTACCAATACAACACTATTTTTAGTAAGTGACCCTTACACCTTGGTACCTAAGAATTTCCCCAATAAGCTCACCTTTCCCAGACCCAACATACCTCCCAACAATCTCACCATCCCTTAAAAACAAGAACGTAGGCACTTCAACAACATTCATATCCTTCAAAAAACTCATGCAACTCTCATTTTCATCCCCATTCATCCTCGCAAAAACCGCCGTCTCCATCTGCCTTGACAGCTTTATCACCGTAGGGTATACCTTAACACAAGGGCCACAATGCTTAAGCCCTACGTCCAATACAACCAGCTTCCCGTCCGCGCGATGCTGGTCGATCAGCTGCTCCACGTCCGTCCTAGAGTGGAGCTGCACTACGGCCGAGTGGTTGTCGCCGTAGTATAACACGTCCCCCAACAGATGATCCGGCTCGATTGCCTCCTCTTCGTGGATCTTTTCCATGGACTTGTAGAATGAAAAATGAGGGACCTTTTCGACGTTTTCACGTCGACAAAGGTCACGTGTGGACTCTGATTCGTCACCCAATATTAGAAGAAACTCCACGTCGTTACACGTGCGGCTTAGCTCTACCATGAACGGGTAAATCTTCTGGCTATGCTGGCTGTGACTTGCAGCATACTCTACCACTACTAGCTTATTCTTGGCTGCCTTCAACGCGACGTCAAACTCCTCCGCGCTATGGACCTTCTTGACCTTGTCATTCGCCTTTGTGGCGAACGCGTCCACCTTTGGAGTAGCTGCGCTCGCTCTTGGGAAAGTCGACGACGACGATGATTTTCTCGTACCGAAAGTTGGGAATTTGGTTGATGTCTTAGGAACAACATGAAAAGAGAGTGTAGAGAAATGTAAGGGTTTGTTAAAGTTGGAGAAGAGGGTGTTTTGGGGTGTTTTTAGTAAGGGTTTTGGGATGATGGTGGTGAAAGAAGCCATTGTTGTGGTGTTTAGGTGGTGTAACATGTAAGCTAAGGGTGTATGTGTTTGATTGTAAGTGGGGGAAAAGTTTAAAGAGAAGATTTCATAAGAAGATATTTGGGTGTGAGAAGAAGAAATGATCACCACTTGTTTTGGGTTGTGGATGAGAAAAAAGATAGTTTTTTTTTTTTGTTGGGATGATTTTTATTTTTCCTTTTCTTCTTTAAATTGTCCTAGTTATGGTACTTTTCTAACATTTTGTTTGTATTTAACACTTTGAATGGGACTATAAGCCACTTATAAGGGGTACGTGTTTGACAATTTGTGATTACTTTGATCTAATATCTAAGCATAATTTGAGTTCACACACACGTTCGGGAACGAATTAAACCGTTCCAATCGTCAGATACTAAAGGTCTATATGTAGACAACAACATGCGCCTACACTTGTGTAGTTGTGTGTGATATGCTCAAAGGTCTGAATGTGAAAGTAAATGGCATGGAAAAAATGAATCATAATCTGAACATAAGTGTAGAGATTTGTGCAAGTAACAAAGTTACTGAAGTCTTACCAACAGTGATTCCTCCAGCAGGCGCAGCAAATGTTAACAGGGCAGAACAGAACTACTTTCGCTATCATGCACGAAAGTCTGACACGACTCCATGTCAAACTCGAGTACTGGGATCGGACTCCATTGAACAAGTTGTGTTGGGTCCTTGCGGTGTCCTGAACCACTCCTAATCAGACATGATCGATGTTCCTGGTACTCCAAAGGAAAGAACTGTGACACTTAGCACGACCCTGATCTTGCAAGGGATGTCACAAAAGCACCAGTCCAGTATAAGAACAGGACCATAAATGGAGCAGGAACGGTGAGGAACCTCTTTAGTGTTTGCTCATAATTGTCAGGAACGCAATTGCAGCAGCCAATTCTTTTGCTGTGAGTAGTCTTTGACAGCAAAAACAAATGCCATCCGAAAGAACTAGTGTTACCAGGGGCGTGATAAATCTGATCTCTGACATAGCCATTGCGTTGCTCGATGCATTCTACGAAAGGTGGCCGACAAGAGTCCAACGTTCCCTTGTTTCAGCTAGCATGCATGCATGATCAGGAATGTATTCATAGCTCACTTGCTTCAAAAT
The DNA here is from genome assembly GCA_963457585.1 of Spergularia bocconei. NCBI lineage: Eukaryota > Viridiplantae > Streptophyta > Magnoliopsida > Caryophyllales > Caryophyllaceae > Spergularia > Spergularia bocconei. The sequence goes on from OY734947.1 coordinate 1,444,409, forward strand.
CAGTTGATAATATCTACACTTAAGAAAGGTAATCCAGTGATCAGTCAAATCAAATTTTTAAATTTGTGATTCATGAAACACTGACACCCAGCATTCATGTTTCACAAACACTGCATTAATCGTGTATGCTGGAAACTTGAAAAGCTATGAACTTATAAACAAATCATTTTGTAACCCAAAAAAACAAGAAAAAGAGAAAAAAAAAACAAATCACGCTGAAATAGAAGACAACAATAAGAACACAATAAAACATTCAAGATAGATCCTTGAAACCATGCATACAGCAAAACCAGGTAGGGTTCTATACAGTTCATTTTCGTCACTGACATCATTCACCTCAACCAATTTTTCCCCTATGTTGATCATCCATACAACAGCAACAATATTACTCCAGTACTGCAAAAGCTTATAACTCATAAATTATGTGAGGACAGATCGGATATAAGCATACTTACCCATTTACCCATATGTTGAGACTTGTTCTTTGATGTCAAAGAGAGACTTTTTTCCTGCAATGAAATGGATCTCTTTTCAGTAAGCATAGTTGTAAACTTGTAATGCTCACACATCACGACTCACGCACTTCAAAATGATAATATCTGCACTGGAAGTAAGAAAAGGAATAAATTGATGAGTTGAATGTATAAATCCGTAATTCACGAAACAGTGACTGTCAGCATTCATTTTCGTAATCAATACGCAGAGCATGATTTGTCTACATAGTTTAGAAACATAACAAAACATTCAAGAAAGATTACTTCGAAACCATGCATAACCCCAAAAAAAAAAAAAGGAACCAACCACGGAAAAAATTGTTCTCACTGAATCTAACACCTCAACCAATGTTTCCTGTTGTGCTTGACCAATCATACAATACAGTATCTTGTATCACCCAGTCCGCATACAAGCGTTTGAACTGTACCCCCAACACCCAGCCTTTCTTTTCTCCTCATGTTATGTGAAATGTGACAACCAGACATGGGAATGAATTATTAGATATTCGATCATCAAATCCTCCAGAAACAAATTCAATCAAGACCATATACAGATCGTGATAAATGATTACTTCAAGACCAACATAATGAGCAAGTATATCTCTCTCTAGCTCTCTCCCTTCATTCATCCTCCCCCGACTAACCAAATCCAAGACCAGTGTTGATAAATCATCCATGTCAGTGACTTGGTAGTATCAAAATATTCAACCATGAAAAGAAACAATAACAAAGCCTCTTTGATATGCAATGAATTGTTAATCACCTTTAACAGTGAAGGCACATAGCTAAAATTTAAACGCATTATGTGCTCACCCCGCAGCAATTCCTCCAAACTTTCAGATAAACTAGCGGTATCCTCGGGATCACAACAGAGTCGTAACTTCCCCTTCTTGACCATTGCCCTTGGTTCTGTAGGCCTCAGATTATTATTTGCGGATGTGCCTTAGACAACAAATACCTAGCAGTCCACAAGTGGAACATTATAAAACTCGGAACCTGACATATTACCACCAATTTAGTCTCATTTGTGTACAATTTTGTTCTCCCTTGGTTGAATAATGTTACCAAAGGTAAAAATATGATATATTTTATAGGTTGGCCCTCATCATACGTCCACCTAACAAGCCCCAGAAGCAGATTTCTATAATATGACTTGTGGTACATCAAGGCTAATTAACCTTTCCAAATACTGCTTAGAGAATGAATATGAGCATCGGCTACAGTGAGACCTTCCTGCAAGATCCCGTAGGCCAACAGTGAAAATATAAATGGCGAATGGTGAGGATGGTAAACAGAGGTCATCTAGAGGCAAAGACCAAGTAGCTTTGTAACATTGCTTGCCCGTATGAACTAGTGTCTGGAGTGCCACTACAAAGTTGTCTCTTATTCCAAAAGTGAAAAGGGCAATGAGGTAGGCAGACTGGCAGAGAATGGGATTGCAGGGAGGAGTTGCACAATCTCCTGCACGTGGCAGCGCAACATCCAAGGGTGATAAATTTATAATGCAAGACCAAGTTCGACCATACTGCTATCAGTCATAAAAGGGAGCCAAGCTCGACCTTCAACGGCAACAGGGGAGATGAACACAATGAAGGAAAGAGGCAAAAGTCAGAGAAAGATTGAAGGAGAATTTTTTTTAGTTTTCCAGATAATTGCTATCAAGTTTACAACGATATTTTTGCAGTAGTAATTCTAACTACATCTTCCAGCTATACTTATGGCTACTAAAAGTTTGTCACTAGCTTTGTAACAGCCTTTTTCTTGCCTAATACTCATAACTCAATCAACCAATTTACCATCACACTTGGAAACTTCATGCTTGCATTCTGCCAGAACTTTCAAGAAGGAAATTTAAAGGTTGCGCTAAAAAAGGCAAGGGGGCTCATAGATGTGCTTCTGGAGTCCCTCATGTTCGAATTAGGACACCACTATCTCCTTGTCTTAAGTCTTTTAAAAGGCTAGTAATTTTATTCTATATTCTACGCCTTTATAACATAAAGTTGTGCTGGAGGAAAACATATCGCGACAACACAAAAGAAGGCTAAGAGAAAGCAAGAAACTAACTGGAACAGCTACACACAGATGAACTCTGGAGCTTTGTTAAACAACACATTAGATTTCTCTATGTTGTTCAGCGGATTTTACTTTAAATGTTAGTTAAAGGCGTTGAGAGCCTCTCCAATTTTAGGTCTATCAAAGGGTTTCCATCCGTCTCAAAAAACAAAAAAAAAAAAAAGAACTACAAGGTTCCTGCACTCTTGAGTAGTGATTTGTCCTCAATTTATATCTTGAAACTAGGAAATTTCTGCTTAAACTCAATATAATTGAATGAAGGAAATCTGAACTCAAACTCAATATTTCAACAATAAGTTTCTATGTAACTTCAGCTACAGTGATGTCTTCCCATGGCACCAAAGTGTTATACTTTGGCAGCATTCCAGACTTTAACAATTCACCTCTACTGCCATAGGCGTAAATTGTGAACAACAGAGCCCTTAGAACCAAACAGAAATATGGCCTGCAATAGGCAATACACCATGGAACTTTTTGAGTCGGGAGATATGGAATAAATCGTGGGTTCGTAGAATTGTGAGCAGCAGACTGCCCCTAGGACCAAGCAGTAATATGGGCTGCAATAGGCAATACACCAAGGAAAATTTTGAGTCGGGGAATATGGAATGCATCATGATTTCGGGCTGAAGCGGGCAATTTCAGCTTCTAGGCCACTGCTCCAATTGTAGAAGCTACCTAAAAAGGGCCATAGATCTAGAGCTACTTTTGGTTACTCATATATTGCATGGTCTGCTGACTATATGGTTGTAAGTCTTGTAACTTTAGCCAAACATGACCGACCACCCACAGACAATAGCCTTTCTGACTTATGCTAAAAAAAGAAAGAAAGAAAGGCCGAAAGGGTCACGGATAGGTCGAAAACCCAAAAGAGTGGGCGGCCTTGGCAAAAAAGTGGCTAGTGTCTGGTGAGCCGTGAGATGTGAAAAACATGGAGTGGCTAGGATGCAAGATGAGAGATGATAAAATAAAGAGCAAAATACAGGCACTCACGGCATGAGGGGGGGGGGGGGGGGGGGGATGTAGTGATGTACACAAGCCTTACCACAACAACAACAACAACAACAACAACAACCAAGCCTTATTCCCAAAATGATTTGGGGTCGGCTAACATGAATCGTCATCCAGTAACCGTCTTGTGTACGCCAAAAAATTTCGAAAACGTTGTAAACCTTGTAGAATTATTTAAACACTTTCAAAGGAAGTTTAGAACAGTCGTCAAAATAAATAAAAAAGGTTTAAAAAATATTGCAAAAAACATATGAATTTTGAACACAAGTTAAAAAGTTTTGGAAAAAATAGTTGGAAAAACCAAACAAATAAATCAAAAGGGGTCAGAATAAGTCCTCCACATGAATAGAGTCTCGCCACACTGCCCTATCCAACACCATACTCTCTTCAAGCCCTAGGAAGCTCACATCACTTCTAATCACCCTCGTCCAAGTCATCTTGGGTCTTCCCCGACCCCTACTAATATTATCACACAAGCCTTACCCCTATTGAAATATAGAGAGACCGCGCACAGATGACCCAAAATGAAATTTGCTTCAAGAATCGCACCGCTACTTCACAATATAAGAAGCACAACCAGGTTTTTTAGCCATTTTGCTTTATTCCATACAGAGTGGTAAAAAAACACCAGGCAATCTCAGTGACTCAGCTTTCTTTTCTTTTTCCTTTGTTTTTAAACACTGGTACGAGAAATAAAAATAGAAGATTAGATACCCTTCTGTCCAGGGTTGAGCCTAAGCTCAGTTTGATAGAGGTAACAAGCGTAAATGTCATGTTTACATCTAAATTATCAGCGAATTTAGACAGCTAGATGTAGGAAAAGGATAGATTGCTGTACATGCGTCGTTCCTTTAAAAAAAAAAAAAAAAAAAAAAAAAAAAAAAAAAAAAAAAAAAAAAAACTGCTAAGGTACTTAAGAGCAGATTTTGTAAATCCTACACCTTCAAATTATTACGAACCCAGAAACTAACCAACTAGCAAGAAAAAATGCTTACTGTACATCACATTAACACATGACCAAAGTTTCTGCGATAAAGCGGCAGAGCACCAAACTCTACACAGAGGCCTCATACTGCATACTGAAATGGCAACCCTGACAAGGGAGATCAGCTACCCTTTGTGTATACATGAATTTAAGAATGCAGTTATAGCACACTGTTGCTTCAAAGTAAGCATATGACGCAGTCTAAATTAGATCTCCCTATCACTCCCATCACATATGAATGGAAGCACTGGAAAAAAAATAGGCCTGGTTTACAGCACAGGTGAAACAATTGAAATAATAGCCACTTCACCAAAGCTACTTCATGGTATAAAACACAGTTCCAGCACAATTATCATAACCTTTTTCCTACAAACATAAACAACATTAATTAATCTAGTTTATGAGATATAATGCCATAGAAGATGAAAACCAGCATTTCACAAACAATCCACAGCCATTAAGCAAATATATAAAGGGGCAGTGCAACAAATCCATATTTAATTATGAAAAGAAGGCAGGAGTGCAGGACAATGCATTTACCTGTATAGCACGCAAAATAAAGGAAGATGACCTCCATAATTCCAGCTCTTTGGTGACGTAAGATCTTATGCCTCATTTAAAACAGAATTATTTTCACTCAAGAACGACAATGAAGAGTAGCAACTTCCAAGAGACGGCTACTGTTATATGCAGACTCATGTGATTGTCCTTTTCTTTCCAAAAATTGATGTGCTTAACAGCATAACAAAAGCTATGAGGGTTTGTCCATCCAAACATAGCTCCTTGAATTGTCATCCAACAGAAGAACGTGTCACATACTTCAGATTTTCCTAATACTATGAATAAAAACTTCTGGGATAAGGGACTTCAACTTGCCCAAAAATGCATTCTTGGAAGGAACTGAATCCGAGGCAATTGCCGTTTTTGAGGCAATAAGAACAAAATTCTCAGCATTTCCACAATCTATCTCATGCAAATCGACAAAAGCTTCTCGCAGTTCATGTATTACCAAATCATAGAATGCCCTATCCAAGGGTATTACATTTAAAACCAATATTCCACGCTCAGAAAGAGATGACTTGGCGGCTAGAACCACATCCTTCTGTACAAACTCCAATGCGGGGGCGCTAATGCTCATGTTACAATCACTAGAATCCAAGTCAACCATAACAACATCAAACTTCGATCCAAAAGCATCAAAGATGTCTGTAGAACTATTAAATCCTCTAATATTAGCTACCGAAGAACGAGATTTGCTGTCTCCATCAATGCAGGACACTTTCTTCAATATCTCAATCCCATCTCCAACACAAAGCTGAATACTTTCTCCAGTTTCTAACCCAAAATGTTTTTTCGCGACATTCAAAACCACTTCATCGACCTCCACACCTACGACTTTAAACCCCAACTGCACCGAAAGGAAGCTAAGCAAAGCCCCACCTCCAACACCCAAGCAAAGCCCTCTTGGCCTATGTCCAGTTTCAAACAGCTCCTGAATGTACCCGGCAATCAAAGAAACACCAGCAACCATAGGTGCCAAGTAAGGATGCACAAGCACCCCTAAATTCGGACAAAACTCCGATTTCTCAACACACACACACTCCAATCCCTTCTCATCAACCCCACCAGGCACAATGCAAATCTCAGTCTGCACCCAATTGGGCATCCTCTTAAACCTCAACCGCCTCCTAAACTCCCTCGAACAACCCTCGATTTCGACATCCTCAACCAGCATCTCCCCCACACAATCCCCAACACACTTGTCTACAATCACACTACTAATCACATCATCCTCATAAATCGAAAAGGGCACATCAAAGTTCCAAACTTTATCAATCTCCTTAGGCAATAAAACCATCAACAAAGGATACAAACTTCTCAATAACGCCTCTTTACAAGATGGGTTCATTTTAACTGGCTTCTTATACACATGTCCTACACAATCATCACTAATTTGAGCATTACCAATCAAAATTAACCTCGAAATGTGAGGAAAAGTGAGGAGAAGCTGAAGATGACCAGCTTCAGTGTTGAAAATCCAATCATTTTCACGGTATTTGGGGACTAAAATGGCTGATACATTAGGGGGATTCATGGGTAAATGTTGAATTGGTGAATCAAGCACAGAAATTTGAATGCAATTTGTATGAAAATAGTCAGTTGGACAAGAAATAGCGTGAATTGGAAGAGTAAATGAAATATAACGAGATGGGATTATTGTGTTGAATGTACCTGCTTCCATAGCTATCAGATTTCTAAGCTTCAATTGAGATGAACAGATACTTCTTTGCTCTGTTCGTAGCTTCTAACGTACGTTTTGACAAAAATTTCTGTGTGGTTTGGAGTACCGTCTCGCCAATTTTTGACTTGAGAAAACGAGGGCTTTAAAAGTTTGAACCCGTAGAAGGCCCTGTTTGATAGGACTTATTCGCAGTAGTATTCAGATCAGTTCAGAATTATTCAGATCAGATCAGATCAGTTCAGAATCATTCAGATCAGATCAGATCAGTTCAGAATCATTCAGATCAGATCAGATCAGTTCAGATCAGATTAAATTTTTATCAATGTATTTGGCCCATAACTGATACTAATTCGTTGAAATTCAATCAAAATTTCAACACATTCAGATCAGATCAGATCAGTTCAGAATCATTCAGATCAGATCAGTTCAGATCAGAATCATTCAGATCAGATCAGATCAGATCAGAATCATTCAGATCAGATCAGATCAGTTCAGAAAGATGCAGTCCTATCAAACGGGGCCGAAGTCGTTTGTTTTGAGGGATTAGAGGGAGGGATGTGATCATTATTTCCAATCTTTCGAACGTTCGTGGTTTTACGATTTCATCGAGTGTTGAGAAAGCGAGGGTTTTGTCACTTGGATTTTTTAAAAAAAAAAAAGTGTTACGTAAATTACATCTGATCTAAATCGGTGAATTTCGAATGGGGCACTAATTTGTAGTCCAATGTTCGTTTTGACGAAATATTCGTGGTTGTCACTTGAGAAATCGATTCTTTTGAACCCGTATCTTGTTGAAACAAGTAAATTTTGGGTGAAATTATGTCGGAGTTTTATGGGGCGAGAATTTTTACGGCTGGAAATGTAGCAGTTTAATTAATTATCCGCTCAAATTGCTCACCTATTGATACGAGTGGCGCAGCGTGCGGAAGCTATTTGCAGTACAGAACAGAATCTGTACTCTGATCAGGACGAACAGGACTGATCTCTGGTCTGCGCGTCAGAACAGAACAGGAATCTGTCTCTCTGAAAACTCGTGGGTACAGGACTGGTTACTGGTCTGTGCCGTTTTGAGTTTAGAAAACGAAAATAAAAGGATATGAACGAATGAACCTCAGCCCTTAGAGATTCAATCGAGCTAAGCCAATCCCTAAACAGTACGGTCGTTTAGTTTTGACCTTTGACCTCTAGTACCTCTAGCCGATCAACGATAGAACGAGTACCTTCCGTTCCCTGTTTTGAGTTCAATTACCTTTAGAACTAAAACGAATGCAAAGGGGTTGAGAAAACTCTTCTCAGACTCTTTATTGCTTTTTCTTGAATTCAACGATACATAATTACCTCTAAAAGAAACGCCCTAGACTTGTTTATATAGTAAACCTAAAATCTAGAATATTCCTTAAACTAAACTAATACAATATGGTAAATAAGACTCCTAAGGAAATAAGAATACTACTTATTCCTTAACTTTATTCTAACAATAATAAGGCAAATAATACTATCTAATAATATGGCAAATAATCTAAAATCCTAAGTTCCGAATTTGCAAAGTACTCCAACGCCTAGGTTGAAACCAGTATCTGCGATACAGATTAGACTTCTGCCAGTGCGATACAGACTAGCCATCTGTTCTGTGCGAGTGTCAACAACCTGATCAAACGTACTTGCATCATCCTCCCCCTCTTAAAAAGATTCGACCTCGAATCCAATAGGATGAAGTCAATCCAGCATTGAACACACTAGCTCGCTTTCCACCCAACCACCCTCTGAGCCTTCTTTTAGGTTTTGACTCAAACCTCGTCTTCACCTTGTAAGTAGTCTTGTCCACGCCTTCTGAAGAAAAGTCTTTCTTGGTATGCCTTAGACTTTCATGCTCTCCAACCAGCATAGTTAAGCCTTTACTCTTGTTTGGCTGTACCATGTTGTCTACCCAAACGTCAATGGTAGAAGTATAAGGACTTGATCTTGCTTCTTCGCAATGGTTGCACGCATAGTTTTCATCTTGAACCTTGATGCACAAATCTGAATTTTCAACTTGATTTTCTTCTATGGGAGACTCAAAAGACTTCACCTTGTCACCTCGAATCTCATCAAACTTTGGAGGCATATTGGGGTTAAATAAAGGATCTTCACCAATTAAAACCTTTTCATCCAAGTGAGTAAAGACTTCAAAAACAACTTCAATTTCTTCATGAAACAGTGGAGGCAGATTAGGATCAAAGAAACCAATACCTTTGTTGTGAGCTTCTTCAAAAGATAATAAGTCCTCCTTGTTATCGTCTTGCATAACATCAAAAGACTCCATCTTTCCTTCATGGCTCTTCTCCACGAAGCCATCAGATAAGGATATTACAAGATCCTCACACTTCCTTTCCATCTCTTCCATCCATTGTTGCTTGTATGCTCTAAAACAAGCTGTCTTCTCCTTGGTTTTCTTTCGCTTCACGTCCTTATGATAAAAACCTTCTTCCAAGATCGTCATGATTTAAGGAAATCAAGAGCCGAAGCTCTGATACCACTAATGATACGAGTGGCGCAGCGTGCGGAAGCTATTTGCAGTACAGAACAGAATCTGTACTCTGATCAGGACGAACAGGACTGATCTCTGGTCTGCGCGTCAGAACAGAACAGGAATCTGTCTCTCTGAAAACTCGTGGGTACAGGACTGGTTACTGGTCTGTGCCGTTTTGAGTTTAGAAAACGAAAATAAAAGGATATGAACGAATGAACCTCAGCCCTTAGAGATTCAATCGAGCTAAGCCAATCCCTAAACAGTACGGTCGTTTAGTTTTGACCTTTGACCTCTAGTACCTCTAGCCGATCAACGATAGAACGAGTACCTTCCGTTCCCTGTTTTGAGTTCAATTACCTTTAGAACTAAAACGAATGCAAAGGGGTTGAGAAAACTCTTCTCAGACTCTTTATTGCTTTTTCTTGAATTCAACGATACATAATTACCTCTAAAAGAAACGCCCTAGACTTGTTTATATAGTAAACCTAAAATCTAGAATATTCCTTAAACTAAACTAATACAATATGGTAAATAAGACTCCTAAGGAAATAAGAATACTACTTATTCCTTAACTTTATTCTAACAATAATAAGGCAAATAATACTATCTAATAATATGGCAAATAATCTAAAATCCTAAGTTCCGAATTTGCAAAGTACTCCAACGCCTAGGTTGAAACCAGTATCTGCGATACAGACTAGACTTCTGCCAGTGCGATACAGACTAGCCATCTGTTCTGTGCGAGTGTCAACAACCTGATCAAACGTACTTGCATCACCTATTCGGGTTGGACACTCGACATTCAAACATGGTTACGAGTGTACAACACTCGAATTGTTCCTTTGGGGCCAAAATAAGATACTAACCGTGTCTAAGTAACATATGAGTACTCCGAATCCGTATAGGACATACTTACAATAGCTATCACGTGACACAAAAAATGTTTCATTATTATGAGCGACATTGATCAATCGTACATTATACATTTTCGATCGGTAAGTTAAATTTTTTCATTTCATTTGAAATACCTAGTATAACCAGAGTTTGGCCTACAACAATTTGAGCAAGTTTCAACACTATGCCAGCCTATTTGATACGAGAACTTAAGACATTACAACAATTTTGAGCAAGTTTCAACACTATGTTGCCTATTTGATACGAAAATACTATCGTACATCCGGGGGTGATACCTCCAGGTGACGTCATGTTGATGTCAACCTTCTTTTTCATTTTTTTTTTTTTGCGGAAATAATATACTTAAGACAGTATACTATTTCCGCAAATGAGATCTTCCTAAACTCCAAGTCATCCTAACTTTTAATTAAGTAAATGTTCATCTAATTGTTTAATAGCCCCACAGCAACAGCCCACAGCTATGTATGATCTGTAATGGTGCATATCTCCTCCATTGTCATAAGCCTTGATCCACCTTGTAGGGACGTGGACGGCAATTGTCAAGCTCACTTTCAACTAAATTTTTTCTAATTTTAAAACAAGCAGCGGCATGCTACTGCCTACTACGGAGTAACGGATCCGAAATGACAGATCACGTGACCGATGGGGAGGCTAAAAGACACACATCTTCTAATGGATATTCCCATCATTATTGCCATTTTGTTGTACGCCACTACTCACTACTCCGTATGTGATGAGGTAGTCGAGCGTAACAGTTTAACAACAAAATTTCTTGTCTAGGTTGATCATCTTCTCATCCCCCACTCGAGGGTTTATTTTTACGATTTTACAATTCGATTATTAATGCGTACGAGTATACACAATACACATCCATGAATTATATGATATAAGATCATAAAAATTCATATGGAGTAAATGATAGAATCATCCTTAATTCTGCAAATGGCGATGGTGGTAGGGATGTTTGAAGCATCAAAGATGAGGAGAAAAAGAGATGGTTTAACTTAGTAGAGTAGAACCGGATGATCCGGTCCGGATTGGGAGTCGGTCTCAGTAAAATTGTTAACCGGGTTTGGACCGGTTTTTATTGGTCCGAACCAAACCCTACTTGTAAAAATGTGAAAAAACGAAAATATCACTAGGCAAAGAATGGACTAATGACGGTCTATTCGATCCAACCCTGTCCAAAACCAGAAGCTTTCTGGAAAAGTTATTATTAGGCAAAGAAGATTTCAATTTGCAATTGATCGTTTCCCGTCCAAGACGAAATTATTCAGGTTTAGGTTCCGACCTTAGATTTTTGGCCTAACCGATCCTGGTCCGTTTTTTTTTTTTACACAAATTCTACCGTGAGACGGTCTCATACGATGAGACCTCTCACACATTTCAAAAGTAACTATTACTGAAGAATATATGTGCAGCAGTAGAAGCAAGCAAGCAAATAACACCCAGCAAATGATGATCCTACAGCAACAATCAACTGAAGGACCAAGCAACCAAATGCTAATACAATCAGAAGTGTATCAAAGAAGCTAGGCGGTTACAAGTCGTTATCAAGCCAGCTTAGATGTACAGCTGTCATAACAGAATTCTAAGAGGAATTCTGTTATGAGCGGTTATGGATTGTTTTAGTATAAAAGCTTAGGTTGTAATACATTTGCAAATTAATGGATTCATAATCAATAGAAATGTTTCCAACTGAATTCTATCAAATTCTCTCTTCTTAATATGGTATCAGCTTAATAAACACGATTCTTTTTCACAAAATTTCCGCAATACGCTACTCAAATTAGCTCAGAATTGGTAGCTTCTCCTAGAATCCACTGTTCGATCAACTGCATCAGTGAATTCGAGAAGCATTCCGACGAAATTCAGCCTGAAATCAGCTGAATTTTATCCTATCCTCGCAATTTTTCTCCTAAATTTGCTGTTCAATCAACCGAAACAGCGAATTCGAGAAGAATTTCGGCCTCGAATCAGCTAAAATCAGCTAATTATACTCAAAATTGTGCAAGAATCAGCAAATTCTGATTCCGCTCAATTTCTTCTCTGCAAATACACTGACATTCTGTCAAATTTGCAGAATTACAGAGGATTTTCTGACAGTTCACACTGACAATCAGTGATATACTGTTAATTCTCAGCAACAGGAGACTTTTCGCCTGTACCTGTAACAACATTCAGATTAGAAGCCTGTTTTGCTGGCAAATTCAGTGAATTTTGGTCAAATCCTGATCAATCAGTCTTCTTCAAGTTTGGGACTTTGCTGGTTGAATCTTTTGCAGGAAGATATCTTTTCTGAAACTCAGAGATTCTACAACAATGGATGCAATGTCGACACCAAATTCGTCCTCCAATTCCTACAGAGATCCCTACTACCTGACTAATGGAGATCAGACTATCACCAAGATTGCAGTCGAAGATTTTAATGGAGGAAATTTTGTCACCTGGATGAGGCATGTCAAGCTGTTTCTCAATTCCAAAAACAAATTAGGGTTTGTCACTGGTAAATTACCAAAACCTGCAGAATCTGATGACAGACACTATGATTGGATGAGGGTGGATTACACAGTGCTATGGTGGCTTATGCATTCCATGATTCCTGAGATTGGTAATCACATGGCTTTTGCAACAACTTCCAAAGAAATCTGGGATGAACTGCATGAAAGGTATGGTCAGACTCATGCTCCTTATCTTTTTCAGTTGAAAAGAGATTTGGCTGAAATTTCTCAAGGCAACAATACTTTAGCTGCATATTATGGTGAATTGAATTCTGTTTGGCAAAATATTGCTAGCCTTGATCCTGTACCTGTGTGTGATTGTGGGGCTTTGGGTCAATGCACCTGTCAAGTGTTAAAAAGATTGATGGATAGGGATAACAGGGATAAGTTGCTGCAGTTTTTGAATGGACTGAAACCTGAATATGGTACTGTCAGAGATCAGATTCTAGCTACTGATCCCCTCCCTAAACTCAATGCTGCCTTTTTCACTCTACAAAAGGTTGAGTCTCAGTCTAAACCAATGCCCATGCTGCCTGATAACATAGCCATGGCATCCTACAGTGGCTCTAAACCTTCAGGGCATCAGCATCATGGTCAGACCTCTGGTAATCAGGGTAATCCCGACAGTTCATCCACTAGGGAGGCTAAGAGATCCAAACCTGATAAACAGGACAAGAAATCTGAGTGCATTCACTGTGATAAACCAGGACACAAAACCAAGGACTGTTTCAAGGTTATAGGTTACCCAGTTTGGTGGAGAGGGGCAAAACCAATGCTTGGAGATCAGAAAATGGCAGCCAATTCAGTCAGCACAATGCCTGCACAGTTGCCTGCAAATAATTCTGCTGTCAGACCATTTCTTGGAGCAAATCCACCAGCCAATCCACCTGTGTATATCACTGATCAAGCTACTGGTAACTATGTGAGAGTTGAGCAATCTGTTGTAGATCAGGTTTATCAGCAGCTGCAAAGACAGCAGCCACAGCATTCTGGCAATCTATCAGCAGCTGGAGCATCTACTTCCTACTCACCTGAATCATACACCATGGCAGGTATGGTGACTGCTTTATCAGCTTCTTATAATACTCGCTGGTTGCTAGATTCAGGAGCCTCAGACCATATGTGCCATGATATGTCTTTGTTCAATACAATTCAAAGGCTAGAATCACCTATCAAAGTAACCATACCTGATGGCTCTTGCACTTATGTTCAGCAAATTGGAAGCATTAACCTGACATCTGACATATTGTTGAAGAATGTCTTTTATGTGCCTGAGTTCAAACATAATCTGTTGTCTATTGGGAGACTTGTTGATGATAGTGGTCTGACTGTGACTTTTACTGCATCTGGGTGTCATATTCAGGGCCATACACCTGAATCATCTACAAAGCTGGGTGCAAGGACTGCTGGACTTTATGTTTTTCATCATAATAAGTCACCTGATTCATGCTTTGTTAATAAGTCTGTTCTATCAGCAACTGTAAGTAGGAAATCAGATGGTTTTCTTCTACATTCCAGACTTGGCCATGGGTCATTAGGAAAACTCAAGCATGTAATGGATATCAGTGATAATGGAAATAAAATTTCAGATTGTGAAATCTGCATTTTAGCCAAACATCATAAGCTTCCATTTCATACCAGTGATTCTCTTGCCTCTTGTGCTTTTGATATGGTTCATGTTGATCTTTGGGGACCCTATAGACTTAGATCTACTACTGGGGCCAGCTATTTTCTAACCTTGGTTGATGATCGTACTAGAACTACATGGACATATTTACTGAAAGATAAGACAGAGGTCAGTCCAACTCTTGCTGCATTCTTAGCTTATGCCATGACTCAGTTTGAAACCAAGGTGAAAACATTCAGATCAGATAATGGTACTGAAATTGTCCAAGATTCCTGTCATCAACTGTTTCTGCAACATGGTATTCTGCATCAAAGAAGTATACCTGGTTGCCCTCAACAAAATGGTCGAGTTGAGAGAAAACACAGGCATTTGCTTGATACTGCTCGAGCTATAATGTTTCAGTCAGGGCTTCCAAAAAGGTTTTGGGGTGAAATTATACTAGCAGCAACACATATTATCAACCTCTTGCCTAGTTCAGTACTACAGTGGAAGACTCCTTTTGAGTTATTACTTCAGAAGCCTCCACAGTATGAATATCTCAGGACAATTGGATGCCTATGTTATGCTGCAACTCATGACAGTGATAAGTTTTCACCCAGGGCAAGAAAGTGTGTCCTCCTGGGGTACCCTTTTGGACAGAAGGGATATAAACTCTATGAGATTTCTTCAGGTAAAATTTTTACCAGTAGAGATGTTATATTCAAGGAAGAGATTTTTCCCTTTCTATCCCACAATGTTCCTGTCCAACCTGTTCAGACACAAGTACTTCAACCTGGTGTACTCCCAGAAACCTTTTTTGATGAAATGGAGCCATCATTATCTCCTCAGATGACCTGTGATGCTGGTTCTGGTCACCAGGAGGATACTACAACTCCTTCTCAGGAGGAAACAACTATTATTGATGATGTCATCCCTCCTGTCAATACAGTAGCAGACACAGACATTACTGCTGTTCATAATCCTCCCTCCACTAGACCAATAAGGGAAAGGAAGCAATCATCCAGATTGCAGGATTTTGTTCTGCATAATGTTCCTCAGAGTGTCATTCCATCTGCAGCTGCAAATTCTGTCTTATTGACTGGTGATTTTTCTGATTTTTCTTCATCTTACATGGCTTCCCTAGCTAGAGTATTATCTACTCCAGAGCCTGCTACTTATAAGCAAGCCCAGCATGATCCTAAGTGGATAGAAGCTATGGATAAAGAACTGCAGGCTCTAGAACTCAATCAGACTTGGGAAATCACTGACTTACCTGAAGGAAAGAAAGCCATTGGTGCTAAATGGGTCTATAAGATTAAGTTCAGACCAGATGGTAGCATTGAAAGATATAAGGCAAGACTAGTTGCAAAGGGTTACAATCAGATCAAAGGGAAGGATTTTAAACACACATTCTCTCCTGTGGCCAAATTTACAACTGTTCGATGCCTTATTGCTATTGCTGCTGCTAATAATTGGCCTCTTCACCAACTTGACATCAATAATGCCTTCCTTCATGGTTTTCTGGATGAAGAAGTCTATATGAAGTTTCCAGAAGGTTATTCAAAAGCTGAGAAAGGGAAAGTTTGCAGGCTAAGAAAGTCATTGTATGGACTGAAGCAGGCTTCAAGGCAATGGAATATTGAACTGACCAAATTCTTATTGCAACAAGGTTTTCACAGATCAAAACAAGACTATTCTTTGTTTATGTACAACACTAATGGTACATTTACACTGATCTTAGTCTATGTTGATGATCTAATCATCACTGGGAGTAATACAGATCATATTCTCGACACTAAAGCTGCCCTTGATGCTGCTTTCACCATCAAAGACCTTGGTCTGCTGCGCTATTTCATTGGAATTGAAGTGGCAAGATCCTCTGCAGGCATCATTCTCAACCAGAGAAAGTATATCTTGGACATTCTTCAGGATTTACTCATGCTTGAATGCAAAGAGACTGCATTTCCATTTCCCAGAAATATTCATTTGACAGCAGATGAAGGTGAACCTGTTCCTGATCCTGAAGTTTACAGAAGACTTGTTGGCAGGCTCCTCTATCTTAACCTGACTCGTCCTGATATTGCTTATGGTGTTCAACAACTAAGTCAGTTCCTCAGTTGTCCTAGGATGCCTCACTATCAGGCTGCACAGCACCTTGTCAGATACTTAAAAGGCACTCTGCATCTTGGTCTGTTCTACCCTTCTGCAAACAACATGAAGCTTACCAGCTACTCTGATGCTGATTGGGGAGCATGCCACTTCACAGGTCGCTCTTTGACAGGTTTCTGCATCTTCTTAGGTCCTTCTCTGGTGTCTTGGAAGACAA
The DNA here is from genome assembly GCA_963457585.1 of Spergularia bocconei. Taxonomy (NCBI): domain Eukaryota; kingdom Viridiplantae; phylum Streptophyta; class Magnoliopsida; order Caryophyllales; family Caryophyllaceae; genus Spergularia; species Spergularia bocconei. The sequence continues at coordinate 1,461,068 of OY734947.1, forward strand.
AGAAGCAAAAGACCATCTCAAAGTCAAGTGCAGAATCTGAGTATCGGGCCATGTCACAGACAGCAGGTGAAATGGTTTGGCTTCATTCCTTGCTTGCTGATCTTGGCGTCACTCTTAGCCTACCTGTTCCTCTCTTTTGTGACAACAAAGCAGCTCAGTACATAGCTGCTAACCCAGTATTCCATGAGAGAACGAAGCACTTACGTCTTGATTGTCACTATGTCCGAGAGAAACTAGAAGAAGGCTTCCTGTTTACTTCTCATGTGCAGTCCAAACTGCAGACTGCTGACATCTTTACTAAGTCTCTTGGCGCTGAGCAGCATCATTTCTTTGTTTCCAAGCTTGGCTTGGTGTCTACTCCACCAAGTCCAGCTTGAGGAGGGGATGAAGAATATATGTGCAGCAGTAGAAGCAAGCAAGCAAATAACACCCAGCAAATGATGATCCTACAGCAACAATCAACTGAAGGACCAAGCAACCAAATGCTAATACAATCAGAAGTGTATCAAAGAAGCTAGGCGGTTACAAGTCGTTATCAAGCCAGCTTAGATGTACAGCTGTCATAACAGAATTCTAAGAGGAATTCTGTTATGAGCGGTTATGGATTGTTTTAGTATAAAAGCTTAGGTTGTAATACATTTGCAAATTAATGGATTCATAATCAATAGAAATGTTTCCAACTGAATTCTATCAAATTCTCTCTTCTTAATAATTACTTTTCAAAGCAAACCAACATGCTAATTTATCAAAAGTAACTCAAAAATTGGTCTCATATGATGAGACAGTCTCACCATAGAATTACTGTTTTTTTTATGAACGTTTTTTTTAAATAATGCTTTTAATTAAAGTATTTCAAGTTTTGGGTGCGGAATGATAATATTTGCACGAAATGGGTCCATGTAGGATCGGGAATTCCCCGAACCAAATTTTTTTCGTTTTCAGACAAAAGAACCAAAACCGCTACGGCGCTGAGCGGTTATGCCCATAACCGCCCGGATTTCTGACGGTTTTGGCGGGTTCTATGATTAGCGAAACTTTTTCAGAGTCACCAAAACCGTCCAAAAAGAAGACGGTTTTGGACCAAAACCGTCGGGATTTGGGGCGGTTATGCCAAAACCGTCACGCGCCCTGGCGGTTTTGGGTTGTTTTGCGGAAGAAAAAATGCGAAGCTATTCCCAATCCTACGTGGACCCATTTCGCATAAATATTTTGTTTCCACACCCAACACTTAAAATAATTCAATTAAAAGCATTATTTAAAAAAATCGTTCTTTTTTTTATTTGGACTGATGAACCGTACCCTTATTTTTGCCACTCTCCCCCCTTTAAAAAAGAAAAAGAAAAAAGAAACCATTTTCACTACGAATTTCACGGCGTTCACAAATCTTCCAATCAAAATAAGAAAAATATTTAAAAAATAATAATAAAAAAAAACAATCCGATTTGGAAGATTCAAAGGGGGAAAAAAACAAGGGGAAAGATAATAAATGAGAGACCACCTGCCTCTCACTCACTTAATTCTCCTCCTCTTTCCCTTTCTATTTTCTCTCTCCTCCTAAACCCCCCAATAACACAAAAACCACATCATGGATTCCGTGACATTGTTCTGCACGGCGGGTCTCCTCGTCGGAGGCCTCTACTGGTTCGTCTGTGTCCTTGGGTCGGCGGAAGTCAAGGGCAAGCGTGCGATGGATCTTTCCGGCGGATCCATCGCCGGTGAAAAGATCCAAGACAAGTACAAGCAGTACTGGTCCTTCTTCCGCCGCCCCAAGGAGATCGAAGGTGTCGACAAAGTGCCGGACTTTGTCGACACTTTCTACAATCTCGTCACCGATATTTACGAGTGGGGGTGGGGCCAGTCGTTTCATTTCTCGCCCCACGTCCCCGGTAAATCCCACCGCGAGGCTACCCGTCTCCACGAGGAGATGGCTGTCGATCTCATCAAAGTCAAGCCTGGGCAAAAGATTATCGATGTTGGGTGTGGGGTCGGTGGGCCCATGCGTGCTATCGCAGCCCATTCTCAAGCTAAGGTGACCGGGATCACGATCAACGAATACCAAGTAAATCGGGCGAAACTCCACAACAAAAAGGCGGGTTTAGATCATCTATGCGACGTCGTTTGCGGTAACTTCCTCGAGATGCCGTTCCCTGACAACTCATTCGACGGGGCTTACTCCATTGAAGCCACGTGTCACGCCCCTAAACTTGAAGATGTATACGGTGAGGTTTACCGGGTCTTGAAACCCGGATCTTTGTTCGTTTCATACGAGTGGGTGACGACTGACAAGTACAATGGTGATGATGAGGAGCACAAGGATATCATCGAGGGGATTGAGCGCGGTGACGCTCTCCCCGGGATGAGGACTTACTTGGAGATTCCGGCCGCGGCGAAGAAGGTTGGGTTTGAAGTCGTAAGCGAGAAGGATCTTGCTAAGCCACCGGCTCAACCGTGGTGGTCCAGGTTGAAGATGGGGAAGCTGTCTTACTACCGTAACCACATTATCGTCACTGTCCTCGCCGCCATCGGCGTTGCGCCCAAGGGAACTGTGGATGTTCATGAGATGCTGTTCAAGACTGCCGGTCACTTGACACGTGGCGGTGAGACTGGGATCTTCTCTCCTATGCATATGATCCTCTGCAGAAAGCCACTCAATGCTGCTGCTAATTAACAAGGCTAATTAACAAGGAAGATCATGATTATGATTATGATGATGTGATTATAATCACAAATGAGGTAATAATTGTCTTTGAGAAAGAGAAAAAAGAAAAAAGAAAAGGAAATTGCCTCGGAAGAAATTTTTAGTGTTTATTTTTCTTGGTTCAAGTACTCTTTTGTATTTGTAGTTTTTTTTTTTCTTTTTTTGGTTTTCTCTCTACCTAAGTAAATTGGATTATGTGGTTTTTTTCGTTGGTTATTTAATTATATTGAATTGAATCAAAATTATGGTTTAGCTCATATTTGTCGATCCCAAATCATTTTCGAACTTACAATTTTAGTGTTGGGGTTTGACATGAGCGTTACTTCGTATTGGTCGACCCCAAAACATTGCAGTTTATATTGTGATTGCGTCATGTTAGTAGTTGATGTAATTATATCGACGTACGTTACTTGTTGTAGGCGGGAGCTTTTGAGATACTGGTGCCGTTGTTGTTTTTGAATTATGGCTTGATAGTTGATATGAACGTTACATTGTAGTTTCTGAGATTGTTTATGGATTATAATTGCATCTCATTGGTAGTTGGTGTGATTATTATGATTCAAATTGACGTTACTTGTTACTCGTCATAGGCGTGAGCTTTTGAGGTTCTATTGATTTTGTGTGATACAGTAGAAAATTTAAGATTGATTATGATGAATTATGTGATCGATCGAAAAGTCAACAGGCGTTACTATACGTTTTTGTTTGCCAAATTAGGGAACTTTTAAAAATATGTTTTGTAGATCATGCACTCATGTCAGCCAGCTGTAGAGAAATTAGAATCTCGATCTCATCATGTTAAGTGCTGCCCCTCTAATCTTTCTTTCCACCATTTATATTCCTTTGGGATCCCTTTGACATTTTATTTAATACAAATCAAAGATAGTAATCCTTGTTAGTTGTTATTCACTATAATCTACAGTATATCCTATGTATGTGCGAAACTCGACATTACATTCACCATTGAATCGACCAGATTCGATCGATTTTTCCCCGTCTTTTTATGTGCAAACTCGAATAGTATTCCTTGTTTGGTGACGAGCTTAGGATGGTTGATGTAGACTATGTAGAGTGCTAATGTGGCAAATGAGATTGTAGGTGAATGGAATATTTGTTGTGCTGATTGCTGAAGTTTCATTAAAGACACTTCATGTTGTAGTAGCTCATCAATTATTTGGGAACATATCTTGTTGTGAGTCTGATACACAAATGTGTGTGTACAATTTTGGACCCATTGATCACGTGATGCACGTGAGAGTGTTGGTAGAAATAATATTAGAATATTGAGCAAGTTTTGGTGGGGGCGCATGGGACAAAACAATGTCGAGTTGGTCTCACATGGATACTTCTGGTTTTTTAGCCAACTGTATTTTGTTTTGTTTAGTTTTAGTTTTGCTGCCAAGTGGAAAAAGCTGGATTATTGGTGTTTTTTTTGGAGCTAAACTGCTCAAAGTCTTGCTTCTTTCCTCTGGAAGGAGTGAAGGACACCTCAATTGGATGTTTCATTATGTGTTTCCCACTTCCCCACTATCACTCACGTTTTCTAGTCACCATCATTTTCTTGGGTAGGCATCTATGAAGCACGGACACCTCTCCCAAGTGACGTGTCCGTGTTCAATACGGTATCGGACACGGACACCAGGAGGACACGAGTCGGACACGTCGGACCGGTGTCCGGTTTATTCTTTTTCAACTCGGACACAAAACCCGGTTTTTTACACACACGACATCGGTTGGACACCTCTTGGACACCTTTAGGACACAAAAAACAAACATTAAGCAAGGATTTGGGTGAAATAGACATTCTTAATCTCGAATTTCTTAGCGTTTCCCTTGACATATTCAATGATCATGTGTGTAATATCTTCATTTTGAAATTGTTTTAAGTTTGAAAGTTAAAAATTCTCATTATTTTATATTAAAAAATAATAGCGGTGTCGGTGTTTTAGATTTTGAGGTTGAAGTGTCCCGGTAAGAACAAAATAAGAAAGAAGAGTTAACAAGAGAGAGGAGGCCCACGTAAAGTGGGAATTAAGCGACTTGCCTCAAGCTGGGCATGTTATTTTTCCATCTAGCCCAACTATTAAGTAAGCTGCCCAGCCCAGTATGGCTCATATGGATTTCAGCCCGTTAGGTAATGGTCACCTAATTGGCCCTCATTGAAGCTGAAAAAGAAAATAAAATAAAACAGCAACTCTCCTGTGAGACGGTCTCACAAGGTGAGACGGGCCCAAATCCCATATAGCCCAACAATAATAATTAGAATAATAATTTAAAAAAGAAAATTAATTAGGAGAAAAAAAAACAAACGTACGTACAAAAGATAAAAAAAGAGGGGTGAAGAGAAACTGCAGCCAACAAAAAAAAAAAGAATCACGTAAAAAAAAAAAAGAGACAGAGAGAGAGGATGGAGAAGATCGAAGAAGAAGATCAAAGAGGGAATCAACGGAAAAAGGTACGTTTACTATTCTGATTTAGGGTTTCTATCAACTAATTGTGATTCAAAAATTAATACACGTTTAAAACGTCCGATTGAGATTTACATCCAAATTGCAATTTCACATATATCATGGATACGATTTGCAATTTGGAAACACAATTCAAGTAACTAGTTTATATTATCGTTCATGCATATTTATTTTTTATTGAATTAACCGTTTTCAATCGGAATTTTTTTTTTTCAATTGGAAACTTGAATATTTAGGTTAAAAACTTGAAGTCCTGAAATTGTAGTAATATATTTGGGGTTTTAATGTTCAGCCAATGAACTTGAGGATTTATGTTGCAAAATTGATGTTTAAAGTTGAGAACTCACGCTTTTAATAGATAATTTATGTTACTGCAATTCATGGGACATGTAAGTTGAATACTTAGGTGTCGTTTGGATACCCTCTAAATCTATGGGAATTTTATTTTCCTAGGAATTGAATTATCATGAGTTGTTTGTTTACCCTAAAGTGTAGGAATTGGAAATTCCTATGCATTTCCAATTCCTCCAAAGTGTAGGAATTTAATTACCTAGGGGGGGCTAGGTAATTAGAAATTCCCATGGAAAAAAGAATTCCCTTGTTCATCCAAACAATTTTCCCCAATTCCCATGCTTTCTAAATTCCTAGGATTTGCAAGTTCATGGGAATTCCGACTTCCCGAGTATATCCAAACGACAAAAACTTAAACTTTTTTTTTTTTATAAACTATTGTTTTATGTTTTAAAACTAGTGGTTTTATCGTGAATTCGTGATGATTCCCACACATTACTTGCATTTTCCTCCGAAGTCTATTAGCTCAATTGGTAGAGCATCGTTCAATTGAACGAGAAGTATGGGTTCGAGTCCCATATAGACTTGCAAATTTGAGATAGAAGAAAGAAGTGTTAGATTAGATGGGAGTTATTAAAAAAAAAAATGAAGTTGAGGAGAGATAGAGAGGAAAAAAATGAAGTTGAGGAGAGATAGAGAGGTTGTACGTGATTTGAGAATGTGGGGAGTGTCAGATTTTTTTTTATATTTTTTTTTTTTTTTTTTGGGAAAAAAGAAAATTCATTAATGGACTTGTGTGTTATTGGGCCCGTCTCACCAGGTAAGACCGTCTTATACAACAATTTGCCAAAATAAAAACTTGGTACTCCCTCGTCTTTTCCCGCCACTCTTTCCACACCACAACCGCAAACGTCACCACGCCTATGACAAGTAACGTCAATCGGATCACAAATACATCAACTACTAACATGGCGCAATTGCCAATCATACTTGTTAAACATCCTCGTAAATTGCAATTAATAATGTTTTGGGGTCAACCAATATAAGGTAATGTTCATGTCAAACCATAATTCTAAGTTCGAAAATATGAGCTAAACCAAAATTTTTACGAAACTTTTATTCAATTCAAAACAATTAAATTAACCAACAAAAAAACCACAAAAATCCAATTTCACAAAGAAAACCAAAAGAAAAGAAAGAACTACAAGTCTACAAACACAACTACACAAGGAGTATTGAACCCAAAAAAAAAAAAATCTTCCGTGGCAATTTCTCAATTATTTCTTTCTCACGACAATTATTATCTCATCTCAGGTAGCAATCACATAATCCATGATCATGATGATCATCATCATAATCATGATCTTCCTTCTTAAATAGCAGCATTATCATTAGCATTGAGGGGCTTTCTGCAGACGATAAAATACATAGGGGAGAAGATTCCGGTCTCGCCGCCACGTGTCAAGTGAACGGCGCACTTGAACAGCATGTCATGCACATCCACAGTTCCCTTAGGTGCAACGCCGATGGCAGCAAGGGCAGTGACGATAATGTGGTTACGGTAGTACGACAGCTTCCCCATCTTTAGCCTGGACCACCACGGCTGAGCTGGTGGCTTGGCAAGATCCTTCTCGCTTACGACTTCAAACCCAACCTTATTCGCCGCGGCCAGAATCTCCGCGTAAGTCTTCAACCCAGGGAGTGCATTACCGCGCTCAATTTCTTGGATGATGTCCCTGTGGTCTTCGTTGTCCGCATTGTATTTATCAGTTGCCACCCATTCAGAGGAGACGAATAAGGACCCGGGTTTTAAGACCCGGTAAACCTCGGCGTAGACATCTTCAAGTTTAGGGGCGTGGCATGTGGCTTCGATGGCGTAGGCCCCGTCGAATGAGTTGTCAGGGAACGGCAACTCGAGGAAGTTTCCGCAAACGACGTCGCAGAGGTGATCTAACCCGGCCTTTTTGTTGTGGAGTTTTGCCCGATTGACTTGGTACTCATTGATTGTGATACCAGTGACTTTGGCTTGCGAGTGGGCGGCAATGGCGCGCATGGGCCCACCGACGCCACACCCGACATCGATTATCTTCTGGCCAGGTTTGACGTTGATGAGATCGACAGCCATCTCCTCATGGAGACGGGTAGCCTCGCGGTGGGATTTACCGGGAACGTGAGGCGAGAAATGGAACGACTGGCCCCACCCCCACTCGTAAATATCGGTCACGAGATTGTAAAAAGTGTCGACAAAGTCCGGCACTTTGTCGACACCTTCGATCTCCTTGGGGCGGCGGAAGAAGGAAAAGAACTCCTTGTACGTATCCTGAATCTTTTCGTCGGCGATGGACCCGCCGGAAAGGTCCATCGCACGCTTGCCCTTGACTTCCGCCGACCCAAGGACGCAGAGGAACCAGTAAAGGCTTCCTACGACAAGGAGACCCACCGTGCAGAACAATGCCATGGAATCCATTTAGAAAGATGATGAGGAGGAGATGCGTGATTAAGAAGCCAATAAGTCTCCCATTTTATTAACTTGTACATTATTGATCGCTACTGTATGTATTGATCAATTATGAACCAATAGTTCAATACAGAAGCGATCATTATGATCAATAGTTGAATTCTTGCAAATTCATACACATTTCCCTTGTTTTATATTTGGCTTGTGCTCTTTGCTTGCCTGTTTCATCTCTAATAGTTCAGTATAGTGGCTTCTCCGGCAATAATTGGTGGTTGTTAGTGGTGGCCTGGTCTCTATTGTGAAGGTGGTTGGGATTGGAAATGGGGTTAAATTTGGGATTAGTGGATGGCAGAGAAGGGTATGAAGCTAAGTTTCCGTTTTAGGCCCAATTTTTTTGTCAATTACTGTAGTGTGATTAAGGCGTGGGACTAGTGTGTACTCCATCCGTCCGCCTTTAAACTTCGTAGGGGCAAGGGACACGTTTCTTAAGGTGGGTGTACACGAGTTCATCCAAAGTCGGTCCACGAGTTTGACCAAACACATCCAAAAAAACCGACACACTACTAAAGTTGTTCAATAGTTTGGGCTGCCCATGTAACCCTCTAGCCCAGCCCACCAATAACCATGGCTCACTTGGCTTTCAACCCGTTCCTAGTACAATGGGCCGGGTAAAGTTCACCTATTTGGCCCTCTTTGAAGCTGAAAAAAAAAAGTAAAAAAAAAAAGGAAAACTTTTTGATCCCTCGTATTTCCCAAACAACGCCACTCTTTCCTTACCACTTCCGCAAACGCCACCACGCGCCACCTCCTCTCACGGCCGCTTTCCCTGTACTCCGCCGTCTCCCACTCTCCACTCACAGTTAAAAAACCAAATCAGCCTTTCGACTGTTAGTGAACAACCGTCGTCCGCCGCCGTTGTCGCCGCCACAACCAATGGCGTCGCCATCGTTTCCACCACCACAAAACGGCATAAAACTCGCCGTTAACATCATCTCCACCGACTTCGGCAACCTAGTCGCGGTAACTCCTCATTAATAATCTCTCTTTACGCAACTGTTATCACTGCTTATTATATTACCGGCGAATTGGAGTATTGGCACAATTTGATTTTGATTTTATTGTTTAATTTGTTATTATAATGTTGCGTGAACAGAAAGTTTGCGAAAGTTTACTCCGACGAGGATGCTTAACGAGAGCGCAGATATCGAAGTTCACTGACCTTCCTATTGACAAAGTTAACAAATGTCTTTGGGTTCTAATTCAGCATAATTGTGTTCAAGGCTTTGCTCTTGAACTAGAAGGTCCTCCTCCTCCTCCTCCTCCTCCTTTTCGGTTTTTGGTTTTCGATTATCGATTTTGTCTGCCAATTGTATGTTTTTGTTAATGTTTTGCTTTTGATTTTTTTGCTGTTATGTTATTTGATGAATTCTGTTTATCTCGTCGTTTTTTTGCGTAAATATGTATTCGAAAGAATTAATCTCCGTGTTTTGGAATTTTCGTTTTGTGTGATGGTGGCAGTGGACAATTCAGAATGCTTTGTGTGTTGTTAGGTGGTACTGATTGAACATGGATGTAGCCGAACTTTGTAGAAGATTGCGTAATGTTAGAGGCATAGGTGAATTTGTGTTTATGTATGGCAATTAGGAGAACTATTGCGAATGTAGGTAAAAGTGATTGTACTAGGGAAGTTGTATGAATATTTCGATATAATTGGTTTAGGAGGGAATCTGAATATAACTTTGGGGTTTGAGGCGTTGTGTAAATGTAAATGTCGGTGGATGTTAATGTTTGAGGCATTGGTTGGTTTTTGTATCTCGTATGGTAGATTAGGAATGATGTTTGTGAATATAGGTCGGAATGATTGGACTAGCTAATATATGTAAAATTTATGACTTGTTGGGGGCCTTGTTTAATATGTGTATCTCGAATTGTAATAAAGAGTGATTTCTGCAAAGGAGCCAATATGTATGAAATGGTCAGCATGTTACTAGCATTGTTTGATTTGCGTAGCACTCGATGCAAATAGGTTTTACACATGACGAGCCTTCTCACGTGTAATACTCGTATGAATTATAGTAATATATCATGTTGTATCTCCTGAAAGAAAACGTAAAGCTGATTTACATTTATTGTAGTTGGGATCCCATGTAACAATAGTTATGGTTTATGATTTCTTGTTCTTAGGTGGTGCTAATACAACGGTAGTGACTCAGTACATGGCGTTGTTCAACAATATAATCCACCGGTTAAGGTTTGCAAAGTTCATTAATGCAGTGTCCGAGGAGCTTGATAAAGAAGTTAGTGTTTTTGAACTGTACTTCCCCTTCTCCCACTCTGCGCATAGTTACCATGCTTGCATGCTAGTGATAAGCATTGCTGAAGTTTACTTGCATCACTGACTTTTGCAGGGTTTGGAGATTCTGGAAGGATTGCTGCAGCATGGTAGACTGTCACTGCCACAAGTTCTTGACAGAGCTATGGAAACTTCAGATGAAGGTAAGCCTATGTCTAACCATGTTATGGGTTTTCTCAGTGACATAGAAGTTAAATAAATATTGTGCTTTAGAGGTTTAGTTTCATGCTAAAAGTATGGCCTGTCTTCTAGAGGTGTTGGTTTGACTTGCTAAATGAAATAAGTAATCAATTCTCTCCGGCTTTCGAAAGAAATAAGGAAAAGGAAAAAACTTGCAGAATCCACCTGTTCACCGATATTAATAAAGGCTCCACAACTAAATCCAGGACCTAGAATTTAAGAATTTTGAAGTTAAAAAGTGAACCAGGTTTGCGGGTTTAGAGTTAGTGTTTGGTCACTAACGCCGTAGGTTTGAGGATGAGGGGAGAGAGGAAGTTAAATTGGTCGGAATCATGTTGAATATATTGCCATGCCAGTCACTTCATTATGCTGATTCTAGTGATGAATGGAAGTTATAATCTTGTAACTTCTCAAAACAATAGCTACTTAAATGTGCATTTACTGATTTGTACATAGAAGAGCTCTTACATGGTTTTCATCATCTTCAAAATAGTTTAATATAGAGCCTGATACAGCTCTCTAAAAGCTTTAAACAAGTAGAAATGTGACGAAAATCTAATATTGATGAACAAACTTGAAGAGGTAGAAAACCTCCAAGCATATAAAACAGGGTGAACGTGGGCATCATGGGTGCTTCAAAACACCTTTTATTCCTTCATGTACTAAGGGAAAACTCCTTTATATTTAGAAAAGAACATAAAGCGATGAAGGATAAGATATCTTCTCATTTTTCAGGGTAACTAGTTGCACCGCTATTTATGCACATCCACATGTCGACCTAAATAGGTGAACTTGAAATAGCCGAGAGGCCTTTTTTTCCGATTTTGAGCAAATTATTTATCAAGTACCATTTCTTATCTTAAAGAAGTGAATTTTGGAATGTTTCAAAGACCTGACAACTTCTATAATTGGATTGTGGTGGTGGCAAGTTAGTTGTTATTTGTTTCTGTATTATCCTTTGATGAACACATCGTGGTCTGTTTTTAAAGTACTGGCCTGCTAGGATATATTTATACACCGTCTTTCTTGAATGATGCAAGATGGTCTCATGTAACGAGGTAGAGTTTCGAATGTACATAAGTTGTTTAGCATAAAGTTATGAACAGTATAATGTTGGATTTCTATTAATTTTTCCTTTCTTAAAGCATGTTTTTCTTCTGATGTGTTTTGCAAGATATTAGTATTCAAAAGAGACTCACTGAAAAACGAGAAAGTCCTGTATTTATAAGCAGAGACAGTTTGGAATTTGATGGGAGGAATGTCTTATTGTTACGCTTTTCCTTCTGGGCAGGTACCAGTGCCAGTCGAGATACTTACAATGAAAGTTTCACCAAACTTGTGCACAGTCGATTTATAGAACGGTGCCCTGTTGCAGAACCATTTCTTTCTTTACCAAATGAGGAAGAGACTTCGTCAAAGCAGCCACGTCCTAGGGGTCGTAAGGTAGTTTTGACACTCATTTAGGAATATAGGTTCACCTGTGGAGCAGTCCTGTTCTAACTTATAAGTAGGCGAAGCTGATGTCTGGCTGTTTATTTTATTGTGGCTAAACTCTAGAATCAGAAGAGGTAACCCTTTCTCTTTTACACTAGTTTGCTAAGAGAGAGGTCACAGTGGAAGAACGTGCTTTGGCTGCTGCAATTCCCATGGATGGCGAGAGGTTTTCTATATCAAGTGAACTTGCTGTTGATTCTGATGACGATAAACATGTTTCTGACATTCGGAGTGCAAAAGTTGGGGAGAAGGTTAGTCTGAGATTTTTTACCTGATGAAATGTATTTTGCGTTGCCTAATGCACTAGCACTTCTTTATTTTGTAGCGCAAGCAAGATTCTCGTGAGTTGGCTAGTGAAATTGATCTTCTGGGGGCCAAAGGAGAACCTGTTTGGCGAGTGAATTTCGAAGAATTCATAAATCTATTGAGGAAAAAGGTTTGTTTTGTGTTTGCAACGATCTTTACAGATTTCAGTTACAAACAACTTTGCTCTGCTTTTGGTTGTTTAGTGGAGTTTATGCGGCATTAGTGTACCTTCCTAGATTTGGTTGTTGGTTGATTATTGTTGTTGTTGTGTTGTGTTGTGTTTTGTTGTACTTCATGTAACAATGCATGAACTTCTGGTATGCACATGTCTGTATGTGGTGCCTTTCGGAATTCTCATTTACTTGTTTAACTCTTTTGACTCCAGGCATGCGTGGAGTATGCTGGAACAGCTTATGACAATACTGCTGCTGCGATCTTAAAAGCCATATTGAAGGGAACTAAAAGCAGTGAAGATACAGGTAGGCCTGGACATTAGTACGCACATACACTATATATTTAGAAGAGTTCAAACTAACCGGTGCATCAGGTTGACTCAAAACAAGGTTTTATTATCAATATCTCCCCAATTTCTGTGAAGAGGCTTCTGGTACAAGTGTGTAAGTAGGGGTTGTACGTAGCCATCCTTTTCCCAACAGCTACCAAGATGCTATATGCAATTGACCCTTAAACCAAAAACCGGATGACAATCTGATATTTCATGAATAACAAGTGTGGGTTGGTTGTATGAATACACCTTATTATTCCATTTTGTGGTGTCAGTTGGCGGTGATTTGGAAACCTCAATGTTTATTGAATATACGAGATTTCTTGTGGTGCCTTGAGGTTGCTATTGCTTCTCTATTCTCTAATGGTAATCATTTACTTGATGAATTTGCTTTGCAGTGTCCTTACCTCTAGACTCAATTTTTGAAGTGGTTAGCAAGTGTGATGAAGGCCACACTATGAACTTGGATCTTGTCGCATGTGCACTTGATCAACTACATTTTTGCTCTGCAGTGGATGATGTATACAGCATCAGTAAGAGTTCGATTGACTGAATTACAGTTGATTCCCCACCTTCTGACTGGAAAAAACATGCACTACTTTCTGCATTTATTGACTATGTCGTGGCTTTGCAGATTTGAAGGAGATCATTGATAAAGCAGGGTTGGAAGAGGTCATTTGGACTCCTTTTTTTTGAGATGCATGTTACTTATAGATGAAGAAAAAAAATCAGCTTCTTACATGTCATTGTTAATCTCGGTGCAGGTTGAGTCACTTGTGTTAAAGAGGTACGGTTATAAAGCCTTCAGGATTTTCAGGGCATTATCAGCTGGGCGTGCAATGCATACTGATCAGGTAATATTTGTTACAGTACAGATTTTCATTTTACGTAAGCATGCAATTGAAGTGCTGAACTTTGCTTAAAATTCATGTTGGGTTACTAAACTTAGTCCTACTTCCCTTATTCCTTCCATTTGTTCAAATATGTGAGGGGATTTTGAAAAAATAGGAAGAATTGACTAAAATGGAGGGAGTATTAAACAACAAGATGGTCAGGTTGCTGCCTACTATATCTTGCAGTTCAGGTCAGTATTAGGCTATGCATCTAGGAGCTAAAACAATACAATTTTCTTTCAGATTGCTGAAAAGACCTTGACGGACAAGAAAGAAGCCCCAGGGATTTTATATAGGTTTTGGCAGGATGGTTTTCTTCAAATGGAGGTACTTGAGTTTCAATTGTTAATATTCTTGCTTCTTTCGTAGGCAAGCAGGAAGCTTCGATATCAATTGTATCTGATTGCTTCAAGTGCTCTGAAAGATTTCTTTATTTTCTCTATAGCTTTTCTTTGCTGCATGCTTAAATTATTACCATCTTTGAGACAGTCATACAATTATAAAGCAAAAACATTATCCCTCATTTGACACAATAGCTCTGTGCGGGTCATCTCTATAACTTGGTTTTGTGTATCACAACTGCATTACCCAATTACACATGTTACCTTTGGAGTCTTCTATACACCATATCTTCTGTCATTTTGAAAACGTGGTAGAAATTCTTTGAGTCATAAATGTCATATAGTTTGCCACTGCATGTAATCTAACTCCAAAAGAAGTTGTATATGCCTATGTCATCTTATTATTTCCGTTAAATTCATATAGTGTCTCATTTTTTTTATAGAGTGCTTGTTTGGTTCAAGTTCATACATCAATGGGTTACTTTAATTTTAGATGACGTGACTCATGCAAAGCTTTCAACTAATGGACCTGGAAGTCTGTAGGATTACTTCATGATTTTCATTCAGCACTCACGTAATAAAACTAAAAAAAGACATGGACTTCTGGCAATTGAGATGCACTGACTTGATATTTCAGTGAGATCTGCCTTGTTGAATTACTCGCAAATTCCATTGCCATTCCTCTATTAATATCTTTCACCTTTGCACATGGATGAATTTATACTTTCAACTGGTGCTGAAAGATAGTGTTTTTATATAACCTCTCCATGGTGCTTTCTATATCTTATTCGGACAAACTGTAAAACCAATCTACCATGTTATTTTTTCAATTATGCTGCTGCAATATAGTAGCCTTTTATTGTGTGACACCTTCTCTATTGTTTTTAAGATCTGCCATTTTGTTGTCTGCCTCTCTCTGGGTTCTGTGGACTCATATTATTTTGGAGTAAGCATTTTGAGACCTCTTTAATTGCAGAAAGTCACTTCAGGAGGGCAGAAGCATACAGACTTCATCTTCTGGAGTGTAAAGACAGATAAAATCTGGCGTAAGGTTCTTGATGAACTGTACCATGCTGCACTTAATCTGAACCTACGAAGTGCTCATGAACTGGAATCGAATCATGAGGTACTGGGGTGTTTACAAACTTTGGTGCATTTCATTTGGCTTTTGAACAGCTGGATGAACTTTTTCTCCTTTAGCTGCATCATCATTTGATCCCCCTGGTTATGCTATGGTGGCTAAATAGTGTTATCATTTTGTGCATGTCTGGTGATACACACCATTGGCCCATCCTCGAATATCATTTCATTTTCTGCTTGCCATCAATATAGTAAATGACTCCTAGTCACCTAATGAACAGCCCGTAGGTAGGAATTTATAGGAACTTTTGATGTTGACAACGAGTTTTATTAGATTGCATTAAAATAGAGTTTGATTGGTGACATTAAAAGAGAGTATGATTGATGACAGGGGATATGCGCAAACCTCACCTAAATATATTGAGGTGGGTGATATATAAGGAAAAACCCTCAAATGAAGCAGTGGAGGACTTGACTTGAATGCCCACTTTTTCAACTGGGAAATGACCCCCCCCCCCTCCCAAAGCTGAGTTTTTTTTTTTATTGTTTTGCGCTGTCGGATCTCCTAGAATTGTCGGACTTGAGTGAATATTGATTGCAGAATCATCTCTGCATTAATGAGTAATCAATGGCTGTAGTTTTTCATATGATCTCTGATTGTAAATACGTCCAGCCTCACAGAGTGCAACCTGTGTAATATCAGGTCTAATCGATCTCAAATTGTCCTAGTCATCCCTAATTTATCCGTAATGCAGCTCTAGATGATCCTGTGATGTCCTGATTTCCTATAAAACTGTCATGACTTGATAAAGGTGAAACACAACACTCTTAGCAGTAGATAACTATGTCGGACAAAATGCATGGAACCTTACATTCAATACTATTTTTTCAGATATTGGTTTCATATTCATGCATTCTATTTAGAGTTAGTTGTACCTATATAGGTTTCAGGTCGAAACACATTTGAAGATCGCTTTTCTCATGAATACATCTGGTTGGGTAATTTCATATCATCTTCTGTTCCATCTGACTAGTATATGATTTACTTAGCCTATCGCCAATTGTTTTTTCAGATTAATAACGCATGCAAGGCTGGTGGTGAGCTACCTGCGGGACTTAAGGACAAACGTCGTCGTATTCAGCAAGTTTTTATTGTCTTGAATGCGTCCTTGATGGAGCTAGATGATGCTATCATGATCTTCAGCGATTTCCGTCGTTGAACAAATCGTGACTCTATGTGATGAATGATGAAACAACCGAAATGGTTAAATAGCATTGATGCTCGTAACTATATTGTTCCAAAGTCATAAGGATGGAGGTGTTCCTTTTTTTTTTTTTTTTTCCTTTTGTTCGTGGTAACTTTAGGACGAAAACAGCTGGGGTGTTACCTCGATTTAACAGCACAATCTGAAACTACAACTGTTATGAGGATGCTTAATCTCATTTTTAATTTTTTGCTATATTGATGTATTTCTATGTCATAGATTAAACGAAAACCGTCTTAAACTTTCAAGTTATATGAAATTGTGTGACTAATGAACGGAGAGGATGTCGTAGTTGTGTGACGACCCTGACGGTAAGTATCATTGACAAAACCTGCCCTCGGAAATATTCAGTTGTGTGACTGAGTGACCAATTTTAGCGTGTATTTCGGAAAATTGATTAAAAAGAAAATACAGGTGTTAGTGATGAGGTAAACACGCCAACCACAAAGTTATGTGACTAGCGGATCTGCTGATCCTTTGACAAATTGCAAGAGATCAATAGGCCCCCTTGGGTCAAGCTGTATTATGAAACAGTAATATTATAGAGGGTTTTCGGATCACGAGTCATCTAACATAATGATCGTAGTTTTATGGAGGTTTGAGTTTCTTTTGATGTTAACGTTGTGTTTTGATAATTTCAGTACTTGTTGTAGATGCTGTATGACTAATTATTATGGATGAATTTCCTTCTATTAAAAAAAAGGAGTTATATGTACTCCGGTGTTGAATTTCATCAGGCCTTTGAACCATACATGAAAATGTAACTTAGAACTCCGTTTGATTCATCCATGCTAGACCATGTTGCTGGAGGTAGGAAGAACCGAAGGTGCTTTAGTCCGACCCAGTCCTCCAGTGCTGCAACTAAAGTGGTCGTTTGGTTGCCTTTTCAAATCACAAGAATTCTAAGTTCCCATGAATTACATATTATACGGGTTGTTTGGTTGCCCATAATTACCAAAAATTGGAGAATTGGAAATTACATGGGAAAATGAAATTCCTACATAATGGTGGAATTTGCTTACCAACTCCCTCCTCGTAATTCTGAATTCCTCCATCATCTTTGTTCAAAAATTACAAATTTGCCCCCAAATAGGCACTATTTTTTTTAAGAGCTAGAAATACATTTATTATAAGAGATATAATAGTAATTAAAAATTAAAAATAAGGGAATTGAATGGGTGCAACCGTGCAACCAAACAACATGTTGGAATTTAATTCATGATAAATCCATATTCCTTGATGTCTACCAAACAAGTTGAAACTAACCATTTCAAAAAAAAAAAAAAAAAAAAAAACTTGAAACTAATTCACATGAGTTCTACATATGAACTAAATTCATGGGATATGTAACTTATTATAGAAATTAAAAAATACCTACATGAACCAACGGCCACTAAGAGAATGCTCACTCTTATTTGGTAAGCCTACACTTTATCCAGAAGTAGGATGAGTAATGAGTTCGCATGCACGGTGTGACGATCCAAGTCTTGTAACATAGTTTATTTTTATGTACATAGTTATTTCTTGCTCTGTCTTTTCGTATTTCATTTAATTTCTTTAGCATGTCTTTAGGTGTCTGGTAAGAGGAAAAGACATATCCGCTCTGCTGGCACACTTAATATGTAATGTCAATAGATGAGTAAAAGTAAAATTCCCTCTGAGAGGAAACTAGTCAATGAAAATTAATCTTCTCCTATTTCCAACTTTGCCTTTATTGATGCTTGTTACGAGTTTATTTAGCCGCAAGGGTACGGGTAATTGTAGTTAACAGGTCGATCTCAGTGAGATATGAAAAATGTTAAGGTCGTCAAAAAAATTGTAGAGTCAGCTATGCTATGGACGAAGTGGTTTGTGATTATATCAACTAATAATGGTAAAAACAACAATGATGAAATCAATAAACTAAAGGCCTAGGGTGGAGATATCCCACCTAACATGCATCTACTACGATCATAAAACACATACCAAGTCAATTAAACATAGATTAATGGAGATTATGCAAAGAACTACTTATTCGGGCGAGCCTATCATAGTCTAATCCAATTACTATCCTAAATCAGACTTCCGTAGTGAAATGATCAAGTAACTAGAAGCATTAAAAACGCATAATAATTCCTAATTAGTCCTAGCAACCCACTTCCATGGTGAAACATTCATAATCAATATTAGAGGGCTAATCACTAAACAAGAATCGCAACTGCCGTTTATAGACTCCGTTTAGCACTCAACAAGTATAAATTGATGTAGATCTAATCGCAGCAACCGGCATATAAATTAGATAACAATAATCAAACTCAAGTTGATAATTAAAACATAGCCATAATAAACCCTAATCATATGAATCTATATATATACCTTGCTAATTCATGAATCAAATCGTAGCATCTAACATGTTAGGGTTCAATCAAACCCCTAGAAAAAGACTACTCACACATATCTAAATTAATAACAACAATAATTGAATTAAAGCAAAAGATAATTAAAAGATTAAAAGAAATAACAATACTCTCAATTCACTACGTCAAAATTGGGCTTCGAGAACCAGCATAAGAGAACGGAAATTTCTAAAACCGATCTCTTATGTATTAGAGAACGGGTCCGCTAAAAACCGTTCTAAAAGTTGATTTTCAAAAAAGGGGAAATTAAATTTTATATATATAAGAGAACGGTTTTTCAAAAAACCGTTCTTAAAGGTGTGCACTATTGTAGAACCACACTTTTAAGAACGGTTTTTACAAAAACCGTTCTAAAAGATCCACCTAAGAGAACGGTTATAGCAATAACCGTTGTAAAAGACCCAGCAAAAATAAAACCCCACAAATTAAAATAAAAAATAAATTGATTTTCTAAAAGACCACCCTCGTGGTTTCCGCCCCCCCCCCCCCCCATTATCATTATTCATCTATCTTTCCCACTCTTTTCCTCTGTCTTTGCTCTCTCTCATCTTCCTCATCTCTCTCTCCCTGATCTCTCTTTGCTCTCTGATCTTCTACCTCTCTCTCCCTCTTCTTCATAATAACATCTTATTTCTTTCATTTATGTCAAGATAATTTATCTAAGGTATATTTATTCGACAATCTCCACCCAATTTTACTACTAACCCTAACATCCGGACCCTTCATGAGGCGAATCTCACCACCATTCGTGTAGCACGATAACGACGAAGACGTTTAGAGGTATGTTCAAGACCTTGATTAGATTATTAATTTATATTTTTTTTTTAATTTTAGATCTTGTTCATCTTTTTTTTTTTGAGGTCCATATCTTATTTTTGACATTTGGGGTTAAGATCTACTCTCCTTATATTGATCATTTGTATAACTATTGGTTTTTATTGGATCTACTACTGTTTATACTAATTAATTTGTATAATTTTTGTTTTTTTTTTTGCTCAGATCTAATATACGAGAATGTTGATGATTGAACATCCACGACATGAACAAAGTTACGAAAGAAAATGAATTAAGGTTTAAGATAGTTTTAGATCTGCATTTTGTTAATTCATTTGTATTTTAGTATCCAACTTTTGGATCTGGTTGTGTTGTAATTATTGAAATTAATAATATTTTTTAATTTTGCAAGATGTCCAGATTGTATTTCTTTTAGTTTGTTGTTGTTGTTGTTGTTGTTGTTGTTGTTGTTGTTGTTGTTGTTGTTGTTGTTGTTGTTGTTGTTGTTGTTGTTGTTGCTGCTGCGGCGGGTTGGGGGTCGTGGATCGTGGATAGGGGTTGTTTTTTTTTTTTTGGTACAAAGACGAAGACCGAGAAACTAGCTACCACTAACTAAAACATCCTCCATGGGAGGTAAAATAATACAATCCTCATCAAAGAAAGAGGAAGTGCCAACAATATCCAAGATTCCCACTTCAAAATACTCCAGCCAATCAATAGTCCTCAACGCGATCTTAGGAAGAATCATTCTCGCTTCCCTCGCCATTTGATCCGCTACCTTATTGTGCATCCTGCTGACAGCCCCGACATGCGCATGGAGTTCGATCCCAAGCTCTCTGCAACTCAAGTAAAAATTAGTCAACCTATCCACGGGATTCTTAGGGTCAGTAACCCCATGAACCACCAACTCACAGTCACAAAGGAGAGTGAAATCATGTTTGTTTTGCATCTTCATCCACTGCAAACCCATTAATACTGCCAAGCTTTCCGCAAGCGTAGCATCAGCCGCATAAAAATGCCCAACAATCCCTGCTAAACACTTCCCATTACTATCCAGCATACAAGCAGCCAACCCTGCAGACTTATCAGCTTCTACAAACGAGGCATCAGTAAAGATCAGTGTGGTGGACCAAGGAGGGGAAGACAATCTATTTTTCAAACGAGTGAGGGGGAGCTGTTGAAGAACAGCGAGGGGATGAGAGTATTTTTGAGCTAAGAGTTTGGCTTGTGGAACTATGGTAGTATCGGTAATATTCTTCCTATCAAAAATCCAGACATTTCTTCTCTTCCAGAGAAGCCAACAAATCAAGCTAAACAAGGGAGGCCAAGTAGCATCAGGGGCATGGTCTAAGTTCATACTCAGCCAATCAGTAACCTCCCCTTGGAACCACAACGGATCTAGTTGAAGCGGATCCCAAATCTCTCTTGCCCGAGGGCAATCACGAAGAATGTGAATGATATTCTCACATAAAGTAGGACAAAAAGGACAAGTAGAGGGGATGAGAATGTTCCTATGCGTTAGAAGAGCCCTGGTAGGCAATCTGTTCCCTTTTACGAGCCACATGAAGAACTTGGCTCTTGGAGGACACTTCATAGACCAGATCTTACTCTAAGACTTATTACCACAAAAACTGTTTTTACTTTTCCAAAGACTATCATAGAGACTAGTGGTATCAAAGAACTTACCTAAAGCTAAATTAGTACACATCCTGTCAGCACCAAAATGAGGAACGACCGCACCTCGAATAACATTAATTACATCCATGTCAAAAAAAGAAGAACAATCAATTAAACTACCATCCTGATGAAAGTCACACAAAGAGATATCACTGATCAAAGCTGGCAGAGGGCCATTAAACTTCCTACGAAGTGGGCCCACGCCACACCAATTATCACCCCAAAAATCAATCGACTCACCCGTGGCGATTGCCCAACCTGCACTTTCTTTAAATAAATCCCACCCCTTAGCCAAGCTCTGCCAAATATAAGAACCCCTTTTGAAAGCCAAAGGTTCCTCCCGACCTCTAATATATTTATGATAAAAAAGGTCCGAGGCGAGATTCTTTTTAGAATTCAAACTCCAACAGAATTTAGTCATAAGCACAGTGTTCATAAGCTTAGCTGATCTAATACCAAGACCCCCTAAATCAATTGGAGCGGTGACTTTATTCCAAGAAACAAGATGAATTCTCCTATGGTTCGGGGTAGAACCCCACAGAATGTTAGCACAAATTTGATCGATTTGGTTTAAAGCCCAAACCGGAAGACTCAGAGCTTGCATATGGTAGAGCGGAATGGTCGATAACGTGGACTTGATCAGCACCGACTTACCCTCTCTTGAAAGTGTATCACACTTCCACGTGCTCAATTTATCTCTTACTTTCTGCACAAGTTTTAAAATCGTGGCCTTATTAGGCCTCTTGTCAGCCAGAGGAAACATACCATGAATATCATCCGGGACATTCTTGGAAAAATAAATTTTACTTTTATTCTTATTCATTTTTTGTCCCGAAAAATAGAAGAACTGATTCACCATACTATTAACACTTAATAAGGTGCTATCACTCGTGTCACCAAACAATAACACATCATCAGCAAAAAACAGGTGAGAGATCTTAAGATCACTCCCAACCAAACCAAAAGCTTTCCGATCCCCACAATCACACGCATCATGAATATATTTCGAAAACATTTCCATACAAATGATAAAAATATAAGGGGAAAGGGGGTCACCTTGACGAATACCTCTAGACGTCAAAAAAGAGTTCGAAGCAGACCCATTTATAAGCACACTATACGAGGCAGTGGAAATGAAGCTCATAATCAAAGTTACAGTGTCATTTTCCAACCCAAATTTCCTAAGATAAAAATCAATGAAAGACCATTCTAGCCTATCATAAGCTTTTTCTAAATCAATCTTAAGGGCAAACCAGCCTTTCCTCCCCTTCTTTTTTCTCATGGAATGCAAAATTTCATTAGCAATGACAAAGTTATTTAAAGTCCCTCTCCCCGGCAAAAAAACTACTCTGATTTGGGGAGATGTACCCTTCCAAATGGGGCCTAATTCTGTTTACCAAAAATTTTGACACAATTTTATAGCTATTGTTACACAGGCTAATAGGACGGAAGTTTGTAAGCATTTCTGGGTGATCCACTTTAGGAATAAGGCTAATAAGAGTCCCATTGTAGGCTTTCGGTAGCTCTTTGCTAGCAAAAACACTATTGACAAAAAGGAATAAATCATTCTTGATTGTCATCCAATGTTTTTGATAGAAAAAAGCATGGAAGCCATCCGGCCCAGGGGCCTTCGAGGGACTCAGTTGAAACACAGCATCTTGAATTTCATACAAGGACACAGGAGAAGAGAGCATGATATTCGGAGTCACACCCACATCATCAACCATCACTGGGGTATGGGGATCCGCTTTGAACAAATTACAAAAATAATCAACAGCAAGACGCTTCAAATCAGACAACTCGGTAAAAGAATCACCAACATCATTCTTAAGACTGACAATAGGATTCATGTTACGCTTAATAACCACAGACTTATGGAAAAAACTCGTGTTCCTGTCCCCCCCATCAACCATTTCTCTTTAGATCTAAGGGCCCAAAACTGTTCTTCTTGGACAAGAACCTCCGAAAGCTCGGCATTTAGACAGTTATCAAGAGTCAACAAAAACTGATTATTTTGATTCAAAACCAGGGCTCTCTGAATACCACTCAACCTCTTAGACCATCTCCAATGGGGGTCTCAAGATGGGTCTCAAAGAGGAGAGAGATGATTTTTTCCCAATGGAGAATTATTTGATGGGTCTCGTGTTTAGAGACGGTCTCTGTTTTCAGAGACCGTCTCATTGTCAATGAGACCCTACTTTTGCCAAAAATAGATTTTAATATAATTTAATATGTTTAAAGCTCAACTATAGAGACCCATCTCAAAATTTTACCAATGAAGTATAGGGTCTCAAAGTGAGTCTCAAAATTTAAGACAACATAATTTTGGAAATAATTTGTATTTGAGACTCAAGTTGGGTCTCACCAATAAAGATGCTCTTAGTAAGCTGATTTTTCTTAACTTGAAAGTTCAAACGATTATCTTTTATCCAAGGTTTAATAATATCAATAAGAGCAACTAGTTTATTAATCAAATCTGGAATCAGAGACCCCCAAGAGTCATTAACCAAATTAGCAAAATCAGGAGAACAATACCACCAGGACTTAAGCTTGAAAGCTCAAGGAACATTCACAGGGGTTAGGGTATCAGACGAAAACAAAATTGGGTTATGATCAGAGGAAATTTTTGGCAGGTTTAAAACATGAGAATTTGGAAACAGAGTAAGCCACTCGGAATTGGTCCACACCTGATCTAACCGAACCCAAATAGGGTCCTCGGCTCGATTGTTATGCCAAGTAAAACGAGAACCATGGCACCCCAAATCAATTAACCCACAATTATCCATAGCTTGCAGGAACATATCTACCCGATGCATACTAACAGGTCTACCTCCAAACTTATCAGCTACACACGTTGGTTGATTAAAATCCCCAATTGCAATCGAAGGAAGGTTCATAGAGCTAGCTACAACACGAAGATCATTCCACAACTCTTGTCTACCTCTAAATTTCGTACTGGCATAAATACATGACAGAAAAAAGGACAAGTTCGAGTCTTTTACCTGGACAAAGCCATGTATCACATGTAAGCTCCTGCTCACAGACTCAAATGAAATCTGAGAGGACCTCCATAGGACAAGAATCCCACCAGAGTAACCTCTAGGCTCAGCATATTCAAAAGCACCAATGGGAAGGGTTTTTACGATTTCTTCAGCCTTATCAGGGCTGACTTTGGCTTCGGTTATTATCAAAATCATTGGGTGGTGTTTTTGGATCAAATGGTTGATGTTAGCTAGAAACCCAGAACGGGCAATACCCCTAGCATTCCATGCGATTATCTGCATCGGAGCTTCTAGGGGTCTCGTGTTCTCCAGGCCTTCCGGAACTTTCCTCTTGATTCGACCCTCGAGTCAACTCATAATTGGAATTTTTGTTCTTGGCCTTTTCGACGCGTCTGGCCACCATCTGACGAACACGGCTAGACCTGGCGAGCAGCTCTCGAGATCGCACACATCTGGCAGTAATCCCGGAGTAGGTTGCTCGTCTGCTCCCTTGTTTGGTCGCACTTCCAATTTTAGGTAAGCTGGGCTGAGTAGATGTGGACGGCGCACAACCATCTTGATCAGTGGTACGGTGTTCCATCCCGAGACAACTTTCACCATGTACGTGCTCTTGTTGCAGTCTATTCCCATCAATGTTGGGATGGGAGGTTGGAGGTACCAGCTTATTTATGGTAATTTGTTTCCCGTCAATGGTTCGATTATTATGGATGGTGGTGTTCTCGGAGGCGTTTGAAAAGGCTCTGCGTATCTCGGGCTGGGTTCGAAGAAGGTCCGATAGAAGGAGAGAGACATCGAATCTCTTACCTCCAACGGAGAGGGTGGCTGGTTCATGTCGGAGATTTGGGCTGTTGTCGGTGGCAGAAGGATTGTGTTTGGGAGTTTTTGAGTCGGGGAGAGTGATTGTGTTTGTTAATAAGAGTTTGGGTGAGAAAAGGTTATTTTTAAAGTAAAGGGCAATTTTGGAACTTTGGGTTTGAGAATCTGGTAGGACACAACCAGTTGAAGACACGTGTTTGGATAAGGGCTGAAGGGATATGACAGAATTCTCCTCTCTCCTCTGTTGAATCGGAACCTCCGACAAGGAATTAACAGTCACCGTACCTCTTCTCGCCTGAGCATGTGGTTGGTCCCCTTTCGTCCGTTTGACTTCCTGCCACATTTGTCGTTTACCATTGCTTCCTCCATTATCAGTCATCGTGTAACCCCTTGGTCGCCTGCATGATTTCATTTCATGTCCTACCACACCACAATTTTGGCAGAGTTTTTGATCCAAATAATACAGTTTCAATCTCACTTTTCCCAGCCAATCAAACAATTTCCTTCCTTTCCTTCTTGACATCTAGTTCCACAAGAATCCTGGCAAATCTATTACCTTGCTTTTCACTAAATTTAATATCATCTCTAATGAACCTACCAACTGCATTCCCAATTCTTGTTAGAATATCCCTATTTTGCAATTCAAGAGGAAGATCAAGAAGCTCAATCCAGACTGGGTAGGAAGTAATTTGAGCTTTATGAATATCAAATCCAGCTTTCCACTGTTGAATTGAGACAAAGAAACTACCAATAAACCAAGGACCACCTTCTTCAATTTTGCATTTATCACAAAGATTATAGCATCGTACATAATAAAATCCTTTTCCAAGCCCAACAAATTTAAGACTACCTGCTGGCTTCCATAACTTTGTCAATTTCTCAATAAGAAACTCTTTTGAGAAGGACTTACCCACCACTTTAATGATCAGATCATTAATCCAAGGCTTGCAAAAAGTTAGAGCCTCCGTCGACGATAACGGAATGTATAAGTCAGATGAAGGATTGAAATCAGGGCTGGGTTCATCGGCGGCGATGTTAAGATGGGAGTTTATTGGGTCAGTAGAAGTGTTACTTGATGGTGATTGGGTTAATATTTGGGCAAAGGTTGGTTTTTGTGGCTTCTGAATATGCTGAATCGGGGTGGTGACGCTGGAGGGATTCCCGGCTAAATCCGGCGGTGTTGGGGGAAGGGATGTGTTTACCTCACTCTCGCTCTCACTCTCTCTCTCTAACATTTTTTCCTTGGGTAGGGGTTGTTGGGAAAGCAGAAATTAAATTTTTTTTTTTTTAAATAATGGGTCTTTAAGAACGGTTTTGGTAATAACCGTTCTTAAAGATAAGCAAGCTAAAAAAGGTCTTTTAGAACGGTTTTCTCCAGAACCGTTCTTATACCCTTTTAGAACGGGTGCAACCGTTCTCTTAGGTTTTAAGTACCGTCGTCTAGAGAACGGTTCTACAACCGTTCTGCTTAGGTTTAGGGGAACCGTCCTTGAAGGTCGTTTTTGACGTAGTGATTGGGTCTGAGTAATACGCTGAATTATAAAGAAAATAAATCTTCGAATCCGATACAAAAGTGCTTGAATCTTGAAATAAAGTTGAAATTGAAAATAACGGCATGCAAAAAATAATGAAAGCTTAAATCAAAGTTACATGGGCTCAACTAGGTACAAATACCTAAGAGGTTATTTTACAATTACATATTAGAAAATAGGAAATAAACCCCCGAAAAAGAATAAAGAAAATTCGCGGAAAATAGAATTTCCGGGATACACAAGTCGTGTAGAGAGATGCACGACTCGTGTTGTCTTCAGTCGTCTTTTCTCTTCTTTACTCTTTTTTGCACGAGTCGTGTAATGGTAGGCACGACTCGCTCGTAGAGAGTTGTGCGACTCGCGATGTCTTCAGTCGTCTTTTCTCTTCTTTACTCTATTTTGCACGAGTCGTGTAATGGCAGGCACGACTCGTGTAGACTTCAGTTCTCGGTTTTAGTAGCTATTTCACGTCAACACTTCTCCAAGCCACGCTACGCTCCCGACTTGAGCTCCCAAATAGCTCCAAAAGTGTCAAAACGTCCTGAAATGCTATCAAAGACACAAAATATACCAAGAGCGTAAAATCATGGGTAAAATGGAGTAAACCGAACATGTAAGGGGGGAAATACATCAATTAAAGCACATTAAAGTCCCAAATTAATAAGTAATGTTTGGACTTATCAATGCTTGATCTTAATGTCGTGTGTTGTGATCTTTGATCTTCGTTAATATCGAATGTGTGGGTTGTACTCGGTCTGAGACCAGCGATCCCAAGAGTCACTCAACTCGCAATCCCGATCATTAGGGTTGCCTGATTTGGCGATCTCCCACGAGTGTCGCTTGCTCTCTCGTCCGGATAACCCACGAGTGGGCGCATCACGGTCACTCCAAAAATTGTTCCCATGACACTTAGCCTCGGAGCCTAAATTTGTACTTTGTACGACGCTAACAGTGTTGGAAATTTAATTTAACAAAATAAAATTAATTTATGAATGAGAAAATCACGATACATTATACTTTGACGGTTGTCGAAATTCACTTAATTTTTCAAAAGAGGTGTCCATTCATTTTGAAAAGACATGTTGATGTTTTCACTTCGTGTCCCTTTATTGCTTATATAAGGCGCCTTCATGTGAGTCTTTTATGTGATTATTTTTAGAAATATGATTTAATTGTTATGGTTGATATTGATGAGTCTATTCGTCATACAAGTCATCTTGTCTCCCGTAATCGTGTATTCAGTATTGAGTACAAGCATAAAGTTGAGTTTGCCGAAACCTTACTATATTGGAGTACTACTTATTCTAAGGACGAAATCTATTCTATCCTGGGAGACATATGCCATGAACCTTGAGGACCATAGAGGGGCAATAATGTCTTAAGACTCGTGTATTCATTGGGCTCAGATTATTCTTACATTTTTCCATGAGTTATGATCATATTTCGTGGTTATTATTTGTCTAATTGATTTTCACTAGCCTTTGTATGTGAATTTGTTTCGATATTGAACATAGTATAAGGACATATACATATTTTAACCAACAATGACAAAGGAACCACCCGTTGTTGTTGCTTCATCCATCAGTCCCTCGGTGACCGATGCGATGGCTACGATCAAAACGTAGAATATGCTGACCAAGCTCAAAAACATGTTGTCGGAAAAGCTCCCCTATCTTGAGAATCTCCTTGTGGGACAGGATGCGAGGATCGATAGGTTGGGGAGCTCGATACCCGACGAGTACACTGTCCAAGAGGAACTTCACTTACTACAACAGAAGTGTGAGGAACTCCAAAAGGCAACGCTGATGAAGGCGGTGACTGGTGATGGACTGATGGGGGATCAAGTGGGGCTCACAAGGTGAAATCACCCCCACCTCGCTCCTACGGATCAAAGAAACGAGAGATTTGATGGAAGTTGATAACTTTATCTTCGACCTCGAACAGTATCATCCCGAATTCCATCTTGCTATATTTAAACTGATAAACTTACCAAGCGTATTCATTTATGATTATATTGGGTAGACGCAGTAAAGACCAGATAAAATAGTAACTTAAACGAAATAGTATTTGTAAATGTAACTAAAAGATAAAATATTAAATTCTGAGGGTCTAATAAGAGTACATGAAATAGTAGCGAATCGTCGTAGGCATAATTGAGGGGTATGATTCTTAAAAAAAAAAATATCTTCACCCACGCTCCCGCTATAAGGCGGGGTAGGGAGGGTCGGATGCATGCATGTTGTTTTATAAGAATCATATAGGGCTAGCCATAAGAGACACCCTTATAATTCAAGGGTTCAGAATGTCTCTCGAAACTTTATTAGCGATATGACTTTTGGTAATCTTGCTTTATCTTACACACGAAGTCTAAGAAGATGTTGATCTAGTATGAACCATCACACCGTTATACAATTTATTAAGGTACTATCGGGTATGAGGCTGAGAGCCTCCGTAAAAGATGACACGACCAAGATCGCCTCCTTGATCACCCCAATCGAGCACTGTGTATAATCTTGGACAATCGTAGAATTTTTCAGTGCCTTGTGGTATCACATTGTTGGAACGTTCATCAACAACGGTAATATGCTGGAAATGAGCAGACAAGGACACATCATAAATGGCCTTCAAAGAGCTGCCCATGGAGGGAGCTGGGCTAATTGCACCTGGGTTGTTTATCTCTCCTCCCCATTCGACTTGCGCTGCAGCATCTTTCAGCACAGTAAATAGACTTGCAGGCCAATAGCCAATTTGATGCGTACCAATAGAATCCCACGTCATGGACAACCACCAATTACCATCATCCGAGTGCTACAAAAATATGCAAATTGATATCTATTAATTATCGCATGGAAGAGACACGAAGTTTTAAACCGATATAATTCCCAAACAAGTTCTTCTAATATAGACCATCAATCAACTTCGATACTTTAGCTAGTTTATCTATGGTAATATTCAACAAATCAAGCAATTATCGAACCTTTATGAGGAAGTCCCGCATTATATACTAGTATACTGTACAAAAATAAATAATACCTTGTCTATAGAAATGTTCCACGCGACTTGCTTTCCTTTAATTCTGGAATATTCTTGAGGGCTACTTCCTAAAGGCAAATCTGTTGCTACTTGAACAAACCCCGGACAGTCTGTATTGAAACAGCCATTCGATCCAGCCTATAAAGATAAAATAAAAGTGCGTCTTAACTTCATGTATGTGGTATCGGGTTTTCTAATGTGTGCCCATAAGGCACATGATAAAATTCAATAACCTTCCTTAATTAAGTGATATTCTCACTTGAAAAAACATATTGTGGAACCTTTATGACTAAGGCCCTGTTTGATAGGACTTATTTGCATTATTATTCAGATCAGTTCAGAATCATTCAGATCAGATTAGATCAGTTCAGAATCATTCAGATCAGATCAGATCAGGTCAGAAATGTTCAAATTTTTATCAATGTATTTTGTCCATAACTGATACTAATTCGTTGAAATTCAATCAAAATTTCAACACATTCAGATCAGATCAGTTCAGAATCATTCAGTTCAGATCAGAATCATTCAAATCAGATCAGATCAGTTCAGAAAGATGCAGTCCTATCAAACGGGAACTAATTAATATCACTTAATTAAGGAAAATTATTTAGTTTATCATGTGCCCTATTGGCAAATGTTAGAAAATCCATGTAGTATAGCCGGATAATCATATTTTTTTTTTTTTGATAAAGGTAAGAAAGCTTAGGTTGATCCTCGAATGTAAAACCAACCTAATTCATCCTTTCGGATGAGAGAGGAAAGAGAGTCAGAGGGACTCTCAAACCAACGTGTAAGAGAAGGATACGAATGCCCCAAGTTGGCCATAAAGTCTGCGACTTTATTGGTCTCACGAAAGCAGTGATTAATAGCCGGATAATCATATGGTACATATAATGTATACTTACACTGAATCTCGCATAGAAATGAGCCTCATCGTCCTTGAAATAATCTGGAAATACCTAATATTTTAGCAATAGTAATCGATCATGATATCCGATGTTAGTCCCATTTCTATCTATAAAGTTTCACAATAAATAAAAATGAGACTGTCTAAGACGAGAATTGGTGCGTTATAGGAAAAAAAACTTATGGTCAAACAATAAGGCCTTACGTATTGTTAGAGTTCATAAAAATTATAGGAGAAAGACCTAAGGCTTACAATCCATCCGGCTTCAATGCTGTCGGGTCCATTCATCAATTTAATTCGAGATGCGGACCATTGATAGCCTTGTACTTTGGGTTTGTAGAGGTTCGGTGAAGCATTTGATCCAAAGAATTGCTTATTCGTGTTGTCTAGTACAGTGCGGACAACAGCATACTGCAAGCAATAACAATTACGTCATATACTGGCGAGGACATGGCTAGGATGAGACCTAATGCAAATATAAGATTCATTGTCACGGAAAAAAAAGAAAGGAAACCAACACATTGAGTGTCGAACTCCCGTCTACCACTGATATTAGCTGAGAACCACTGATGAAAAAACATACTCCTCTGGTCCTATTTAAACTTCCTTCTCCCTTTTTCAGGGTTTCGACTTTGTTTTTCTCAAAATATTACGATTTTTGTTAAGAGAAAAATTAGGCAGACAACATAAAGATGTTGGCTTTATGTTGTCTAAGATTAGCTTTTAAATTTATTTGCTAAATAAATCATAAAATATTATATATTATTTCTTCTTTTGGAGTGCGTAAAAGGGAGGAAAGTTTAAATAGGTCGGAGGGAGTAACATTTATGATACAAATTCACCTAATAACGTACTCGTACTTATTTTGATTGTAATACCCTAAGAGATTAAGGTCTCATATAAATGGTTAAAGGGATTGATAGTGCTTCTCATACCAACAAAGTCGATTTTCCTTTTAGGAAGCCCATATGATAAGAACTCTACAATTAAGCGTGCTTAATGGGGAGCAATTTCAGGATGGGTGACCTCCTGTGAAGTTTCACAGGGTGCACACGAGTGAGGTCAAAGTGCGCCGAAAGGACCCGTGTTGATTTGTGAGGTCAGCCCACACAGCCTGACAAACTGTTATAGATGACTACTTCAGGCTCAGGCGATGAGCCGGGGTGTTACATGGATATTCTAACAAGGGAGCTTAAAACAATAAAATACATATTATTCAATCTAAAGTAAAAATTTTAGGATCAAAAGAGAAAGGTTTCGAACAAAAGCTCACACAATGCACTCGTGCTTCCGGAGGACGAAATAAAGGAACTATTGAACTTCGGATAGGGACAGTTCCATCTGGACAACCGCCAATTGAAATGTTAAACTTCCCTTGAATAGACGTTGTCAATATTGAATTCACCTATATATATTATCATTCATGTTCGATTAGTATAACTGCACATAATAAAAAGGTTTAACGCACAAAATTTGTTCTATATTATCATTGCTACCTTCGGCACATGATCTTTTAGCAAAGGATGACTGAATGCAGGTTGCTTATAAAAGCCGACACAATTGTACATTTGACCATTTTGCGTCTGTAAAATTACATAGATCAACATCGTATCAAAATTTATCATTCAAAGAGACGTGCAATAAATACTTGTAATACTAGTATTTAATTTTTTTGATAGTTAATAAACCGATCAAACATTAAAGAACGTTAGAGCATGGAATATCGTATCGGAATTCATTATCTGAATTAAAGAAGTTGATAAGAGAAACTATATCATCTATGGTTATTATGTGAATTAACACGACCCTTCAAAAGGTTTAACTTCTTCAGTCTTCACACAAATAAACATGCAAAACTTTACATAAAAAAGTCAAAACGAAAGACGAGAAACTATAAGTCCGAAATCCCATTTTGGATTTATTCGCATGATTCGGAGTTTGGGACCGCATTTTAACAACACTATACGGCCTAAAATAGCGTATCAAAGCCCAAACTGCCTCTTGGCCCATTAAGTGTCCATGATACGATGCTAACATTCAAACTTTTTGAGCTTTATTTTTATTTATTTATTTTTATATATCGATCGATAAGTCGATGGCATATTAAGGATATCTATAAACGATTGTAGAGAAGGAAGTGATGTCGAAATAAATACCATTAGCGTAAGAAATGGACGTTGAGGACCTATTCTTCCATGAACTCCAGCTAGTAAAGAAATTACAAGACCAAATACGAGATCGAAGAAATACGCCAATCGTAGTGTCATTGTGTTTTTGGTTCTTTTTCTGTTCTTATTTCTGTGGTTGATTCTGCACCTTCATGAATCAATCAATATAAATACATGAGTGTGTATTACCCATAATAATGTGAAAGCAATTCCCTATATTTATGAATAGGAAGGCAATGATTCATTGATAATGGACAACTTAGGGAAGAATCAAGTTTTTAGTCAAGCAAGTAAATGCAGTAATCAATGTTCATATAATATTAGCACAAAAAAGTTAATATAGTATCCGTTTAGTTAATGCTAATTTAATATTGTATTAAATAAATATCTTATCTCATCGTGACCTCATTTTTTGTACATGTGACTATAGGATGGGCGAAATGGGGATATGAAAAATGACCTCTGGACAACATCCAAACGGATTGGTTTCCTAGCTAACCATTAGGTTTACTTAATCGTATTCTGTCATAATTTCATGTTTTCGGCTCTCTCTTGTAACTCTTACTAATTGTTTACGAGGAATGCTAACATTAGCCAACTCTAACATGTAGATAAGATAATTTAAATATTTTTCAGGGTATTGATTTTGCCAACGCAATAAGACCAAGAAAAAATTAATAAAATCTATATTATACCCCAGATAAAACTAAATTACAAACAAATCACTTAATCACGCAAATAAAATATTTATATATACATAGGGTACAAGAGAGGAAACCACAAAAAGGAAAGTACAAACAGAAGAGCAAACGAACTTACAGAACAAACCAACTTAAAATCTAAGTATTGGAATATCTGGGAAAACAGAAAAAAATAATTCTTGTAAGATTTGAGTAGCCATGTCGGATGTGCAATAAGGAGAGCTCGTATCCGATTTATCATGTGGATTAGTAGCTTCACGACTTGATTTTGATGGGATGTAGAAGCAAATTACATGAAGATTTCTGAATTCTACCTCCTCAGCATTTCCGGGGTGACTCCATGAGTCCTTATATACCTGTCTTCGGCCCTCTTTCTATAACACCTATGCCCAAAATAAACTAAAACATATACTAAAAATAGAAATAGGACTACACCCAGTGCGATAAAAGGTGAGTAATCGGGCTTTTGCCCCGTCCGCGCCACGTCGTTCACAGGAAACAGCGGCGGTGCAGCAAAATTCCTGCAAATTGAACACCAACACAAAGAATTTCGTTTGTATTTTCACTTTTTTTTTGCGAAAATTTTGAAAAGAAAATTAAAAAAAAAAAAACAACGATATATCAAAATTCTGATTATCTTGAATTTTGTAAGTTGGAGAATTTGAAAATTTACGGGCTCAAACTTTTCTTCATGTTTCTTCGGTTTTTGTAATATTGAATTCAAAATGAACTTGAGATCTTATTTTTACCGCATGCATTAGATAAACAAAACAATTTTATAATAGTCACCATTGTCAGTCAAGGTTAAAACTATTATAATTCGTAATTTGAAAATAAAATGCGAGTCAAGATGTAAAATGCAACTAATTGATAACAAATGACACTTTATCGAATTACAATAAACGAAAAAAAAAATGAAAAGTGCAAGACCACCAAAATTACTTCCAGCTAGAGTCGAACTTGAGTGATGTGTAGGAAAAAGAGAAGCTTCAACCATTTGCACCATTTGCTCTAAGCATTCATTTTTGTTATAGATCGGATAAGAAGCATTTCAATAGTAAATATTATGTCCATTAAAAAAAAAATCACCATCTTCTTCTGAATTAAGTGTCAAATGAGGACCTGAACTCTTCAAAATTATTGAAATCAGGACCTCACTATTATTTTGTGCGAAATCAGGATCTCTCCCGTCAAATTGATAACGCCGTTTCACACTTTGTATTCTCAGCCAGTTCTCTCTCCTCTCTCCTCTGTCTCCTCTCTCCTCTCGATCTTCAACCCAGGAACTTTCTCCAACAAAACAATCTAATTTGTAAATATGATACCCCCTCAATCGATTATTTTTCTCCAACTAATTTGAGTGGATTCATTCGGCATTGTTTCCTTCTACTTAATTCATGAGATTTCGAAAATTTTATCTCAATTCACATCAATCTTGAAGATTATGAGATTTTGAAAAGTTTGGGGTAAATTATAGGGTATTTAGTTTTATGAGAATTTGAGCATATTAACAAATGATCTACTTTTGGGGGTTTTTAGATTGTAAACAAAAAAAAACGAATTTCTCCATGTTTTTGTGGTGATTTTAGGCCTCTGTCTCAAATTTTGTTTCTAAATTATAGTTGAGACTTAAATAGTTAATTCAGAGAAAAATACAGAGAGTGGAATTTTCTAGGTTGGTTTTAAATTACTCTAAAATCAGGGTTGGTGATCTTTGTTTTTTTTTGTGGAATTTACCATATGAAAATTTGAGATTTCCTCGTCAAATGGGGCTTGAATTTGATAGAGTAGATTTATTACTTCTTTTTTAGGGATTGGATACTAAGGGAGGTAATTAAATTAAAGTTGGATGATTTTGGGGGATAAATTTTCTGTCAAGGTGATGATGATGATGGTGGAAGGGAGAGAAGGGAGATGGAGGCAGAGTTCAGGTCCTTCTCAATTGGACTGAGGTCCTTATTTCCGAAAAAAAAAAAAACTTACGAGGTCTTGATTTCAACAAAGTTGAAGAGTTCGGGTCCTGATTTAGGACTTAACTCTCTTCTTCTACACTACTCCAATTACCAGTTAAATCAATCATCGGCGGCGTTCGGCCGTCCTACGCGCTACCACCATTTCGCCCAATTGAAACATCGATATCTAAGAGATATTAGATGAATTTTCCTTGGAGATGGCTTTTGGTCAAAAATTTGTTCCGAATTTCAATCATGATTTTTAGTCTATTCTCAATCCTATCGACATTAAAGTAATGTGGAGAAGCAAAGACTTTGATTGTCGTCGATGGCCGGCTCAATCTATCAAGATAAGTTTAGAAAAGCCTAGGTAGCATTAGGAAGAAAGATTGCTTGTAACTTGTAAGCAAGAAGCTACTAGATAGTCGGTTGATCATGCATCAACCTAAGCATGCTATAAATAGCAAATGGTGCTATGAAATGTAAACAATAATTCAATCAACAAGAATCAATAAAATTAAGAAACCAAACAATACCGAAAAAAAAAAATTTACCTCATGGTTTCGAAGAATAAAAACTTCCCTCCCTTCGCTTGTTCGCTTGTTTAGAAAAATCTAGATTAATGATCAAGATAAGTTTAGAACTAAAATTATGTAGCACTAGGAAGAAGAAGAAAGATTGCTTGTAACTTGTAAGCAAGAAGCTACTACAATCAGAATGTCGGTTTGATCATGCATCAACCAACTTAAGCATGCTATAAATAGCAAATGGTACTATCAAATGTAAACAATAATTCAATCAACAAGAGTCAATAAAATTAAGAAACCAAACAATACCCAAAAAAAAAAAATCAAAGAAACAAGTTATAAAATCCAAACATTCCGAAAATGTAATCTAAACTTTTCAACAAAAACTAAAATAAATAAATAAAGAAGAACAAAGTTGTGATTTCGAAGAATTGAAAATTCTGTAAGAATTGAAAATAATCCAACACAAGTGTGTATAGAGCGATCGAGTGAGTGCGAAAATTAGCCATTTTTGGGCATGGACAGAAACAGAGTATGAGTACAACTTCGAGGCATGCTCTGTAGTATACCGTCGATTAGACCTGGCCAACGGGGCGGGTCGGGGCAGGCCCGGGTCAATCTCAAACGGGGCGGGTCGGGCCATCGGTCTGCTCAAACGGGCCGGGGCGGGTCATGACCCGTCTGACCCGACCCATATCCTCCCTCTCTCTTTGTACACCATGTCTCACCAAAGCCAAAAATTCACCCAAAAATCTAGATCCAAAATATAAAAAAATCAGAAATTTTCAATAAAAACAAACCAAAGAATCAGGAAATCTATCAATAAATCAAAAATTTGCAGAAAAATAAAAAAAAACAATGAAATCAAAATTTCAGAAAAAATGGAATCAAATTTTCAGAAAACAATGGAAGAACGTCAAAAGAGTTCATAAATCAAAGAAGAGTACGTGAAAGACGAATCGTGATGAAGTGATGCAAAAGCGTGATGCACAAGCTGAGAGTTTCAGAAAAAAGAAGCGTGATTTTTTTTTTTTTGAGAGGAGAGACAGTGAGTTTCAAAAGTATAGATTTTTTTTTTAATTAATGGGCTGCCAATGACCCTTTCCTTTCTCGACCCGCCTCGGTTCGTCTCTTGTAGGGTTAGGGCCTAGTTGCCCCGCCCCATATTCACGCAGGCCGGGCTGACCCTGTTTAAATGGGCTGGGTCAAGGGCTTAAAAAGGGACCCCGGCCCATTGGACAGGCCTACCGTCGATATAATATATTCGGAAATGTGACTTCACACCAAGGGTTTGGTTAATTGTGGAAACGGTCCTAGATGGGGCGACGAGAACAAGAATGGGTGAGAGGGACCTTAGAGGGAGATAAAAAGAGTCGTAAAGGGTGGAGGACAAGCTAAGGTGGCAGGGGAAGGTGGCGTTGGCGACCTTGGCATAACTTTGTCGGCGGTGAGTGGTGGTAATCGCGACGTGAACCGTGGTGGTTAGTGCTAGCTCGTGGTGGTGTGTGGTGTTAGAGGTAGTAAAAGGGTGATTTAGGTAAGGTAGGGTGGTTATACCCCTTAGTTTTGTTTGTAATTGGTAGTTCTGCACACAAAAAAAAAAAAAAAAAAGTTAATACAATGGTTCCCCAAAAAATGGTGAAAGTTGGGGGTGGTTCTCCACAATTTTTTTTTTCTTTGATTCATGTGTTTAATTGAAGGCTAACTCTGGATTTGAAAGTTATTCAGTTAAGACTTAGGAGTATGTAATTGAACGTAATAATTCATACTCCCTCCATTTCATTCATTTGTTTACGTTTGACCTGAGTTCCCCTCATAAACACCAATGCTTATATCATGCTTACGGGAGCACAAAGAGCATGATAGTTCTTTCCTCACAATAGAGGAGTGAGGACCACACTTAAAAAATGATTTTTTATTAATTATTTTGTTGACTCCACCCCTTTATTGTAAGTGGGAGTACCATGGGGCCTGTGCTCCCGGGAGCATGATATAATTCAGGGTAATTTGTGAAACACTACCTAATAAAACGTATATTTTGCGAACACTACCTTATAAATTTTATTTTGTCAAACACTCCCTTATATAATGCATTGTTTGTTAAACACTACCTTATATAATGCATTTTTTGTTAGACACTACCTTATATAATGCATTCGTTGTGAAACACTACCTTATATAATGTATTGTTTGTAAAACACTCCCATAACACAGATTTTGACAAAAAAAAAAGTGCAAACTTGGAAGCCTTAAAGAAGACCTCTCGTCCACTAGTTTGGACTTCTCAATCTCTTCAGGAGCATTTTGTATCACATTTAAGAGGATTTTATGTAAATAGTTCGGTTATTTTCGAAAACGGTAATTCAAACTTCAACTAGCCGTCAAGTCATGTACGGAGTATTGTACAATCAATGATTGTTAATGACCCTTTGATCTCTTTCATCCATTTTTGTCTTCCACCAATTATTTCCAAGTCATGTATTTTAGAATCAAATGGTATTTCAAACTTTATCTTTTCATGCATTTAAAGAGAGAGAAGAAGGAAATTGAAAGGAAATGATAATTTGGGGCGAAAAAAAAAAATAAATGGGAGGGAATGCCTCGAATCACGTTCACATGTGAGTCAACACCGGAAACACAACTTATTTTGGCCGACTGAGTAATGGGAGTGTTTCACAAATAATACGCTATATAAGGTAGTGTTTCACAAAGAATACGCTATATGAGGGAGTGTTTGACAAAAAAAAAATTATAAGGAAGTGTTTCGCAAAATATACGTTTTATTAGGTAGTGTTTTACAAATTACCCTATAATTTACCCATAAACACTTGGCAACTTTCAACTTTGCAAAGCTCTTTTTTATTTTTTTTTTCCGAAAACTATGTTGTTTGTATTTATTTATTAATATTTTCTTTTCTCGTTGCTAGAAGACTAGAACCCTGATCATGTCCCGGCCAAGATATGTCCTCATTAAGTCATCACCAGATGTTTTACGATTGCGGTGACTCAGTCACGTATGAAGAACATTACTATACGTGTCTATGATCTCTTCAACAAAATTGATTGCTTCTTGATATCTATACTTATCTATTAATTGTCTAACTTCCGCGCCTACGTGGCAGCTAGATAATAATGGAGGTATTTTTAGCAAAAAAAAGCCAGGTCACACATGATGTGTCGGCTCACTGTTAACATGTCCTCTCTCCTCCACGTCATTCATGCGTATTAAACTTACTGGGCCAAAACGAAATTAAGTCCAAACAGATACTCCGTATTATACTTCTTTTACCTACCTCGGGTGTTTCTGTGTTTGGCTTTCCCCTTTCCCATATTTCTTCTACAATCATATGGTCCATTCATCTCCCGCGCCCGTTAATATCTAGGTTAAACGCTCATTCGACCTTCCCTCTTCACATCTCCTTCAACAGCCATGCTGCTCTTTAAAACCAGCCCCGTTTTAATATCAAAGTTGATCAAATTTAATTGATGGTGTGTTCTTCTCCCTTATTTTGATTGTTTTCATTTGTTGTACTGTGTTGTGTTTGGCATCTAATTAATCTCTATTATGGTCGATTGTTTCCCCTTAAAATCGATTATAATGTGTTCTTATTTCAAGGTCCTTTAATAGTTATGGGGGCTTTGCAGAAAAAATCATGTCTTTGATGCTAGGGCACGGAGGAGGATGATTGTAGGTGATTGATTGATGGTGATGTACTCAGGTAAAATTTTCATTCATTATCAATTAATTTTTTCAGTATAATCCATGTATTTCCGTAAGTTTTTGTATATTTACCAGATTTGATGTAAGTTACTTGGAATTGGCTTACAGAGGCATTATTATAAATTTCACTAGATAATGCAATGAGGATGCCACTGATGAGAAGCAAGCAAGACATCATGTTGGAATTCCAAAAGGTAAATGGCATTGTCCCAAGTGAGTGTCTCTATCTTTGTACATTTTTGGGAATGTCATTGTTATAGATTTTGCCATTCGATTGAGATTTCTTATATGAAAAGTTTTGGTTTGTGATTCATAAGTGTAGATAATAGGATAGCTGAATAATTCCCATTAATTATAAACCTTTAAACGTCCGTGCATGGGTCGGATTTTGCTGTTTCTCAATCTGGGCCGTTGCTGTCTGAGGTTTTTTTACAGGTAATTTTTTGGGTTTTTCGTTCTTCTTCTCAATTTGATCATTTTTGGTCTTTTTCTTCTTTTTTGTGATTGTGAAATATTGCAACTTGGTGATTGTGTTGAGATTGGCAGTGTGTTCATGTGATTCTTGAAGCTATACATAATTAGCAGATGTAGGAGAATTCAGAGATAGCATAAGGCAAAATTTTCTGATTTTCTGAAGAATATAAGCTGGAAATATGAAATTGTAGTCTGATGAAGTAATGCCAGTTCAGTTCTATTCAGTTGAATTCGGAGAATTTCGGTTAGAGAAAATAATACTTGAGTGGTTTAGTAAGGGGTGCTTTCGCCAATGCTAAAAGAACTTGCTACAGGCAGGCAATCGGCCTTTGCTTTGAGTCGAGTTGATTTGTATATAATGAATAACAGCAGATGCAAATTGTAAAATTAAGTCAGGAAATTGCTATAACGTGGAGTGAACTCGATCCTTTGTAGCAGCTACGAGTAGTTGTCATCTTCATGTCTTCTTTTGTAGTACACCTTCTGATTTGGCTGATATTTTGAGATAACAAGCGCGCTTGCCCATAATATATGATTCGTTGCTTTGGTTGTTTTGCGTAATCTGGGCATTTTTTTGATGCCTGACATACAAATTATGAGAGATGATGATGATTATTTTATGCCATACAAATTGCCATGAATCAGTTTGTTAATTAAATGGAGTATTCAACTTTGCTCAAATTAAACGATGTCAATTCTATTAATTGATTCTTTTATATTTTTAGGCTTCGGGATGGAATCGATCTCAACCTTCTGTACAGATTGATTGACAAGGTTGGTTCCCCTAATTTTGTACTGTTTAGAATTTTATTTTACTAATTTGAAGCTACAACTATCTAATGTTATGCTCTCTGTTCCAATCTAAGTTAGGTTTGATTGCAAATTTTGTGTTTTGCCTAATTTTGCATCAATGAGTACAGAGTACGGTGCTTTCAATTGCTATTTTTTTGGTCAAAAGTGGAAGAACTCGGATGTTGCGTAAATACAATTTCCTGTGAAGCAAACTGTTTTTTTTCATAACATATGTAGGCTTCCGTTGATCTTTGTTAACTCGCAAATTGAAAGAAACTAACACATGTCAATTAATCAGAGATTGTATTGGACTGTTCGCTAGATCTTTTTGTTAATTTTTATTCTTACTCTGAGATTTTAGGAAGGTACGACATGCGTACTTTCGTCATTGGGGTGGGTGCAGCAGGGTCACATATTGGCGCACACGAGTTTAGGGTGCTTTGTTACGCACTTAGGATACAATTCTATGATTGAAGCTATTATCAGTCGAGCTCAAATTGTAGGTTTGCCTTTAAAAGGTGATCAGTTTTTAAATTCTAAAGTTAGGAGTTGAAAGTAGGAGTGGAGGTGAATAGGAGGAATGAAGATAGATATTTCGCGAAAGAAGATGTTTCGAAGGTAGTGAAAACTGTCATGGTGGACACTGAGAAGGAGCCAGGTGTGAGTATTAGAGAAAATCGTCGTAAATGGAGAGATATACTTCTGAATAAAGAGCTTGAGGATGGGTATACAACAATTTTGGTTAAAAAAATGAAGGTTTTAGCTTGGAGCAGTAATGTTTAGTGTATAATAATGTGTGCTAAATGTTTGATTTATTCTAATGATTTACATTATATATGAAGTTTATGTATTGGAAGTTTAATTTGATTTAATGGAATAAGTTGCATTTGTAACATTTATCCTCAGCTTATACAATGATGCCTCAAATCTGCAAGTCCTGTAGTGAACTCTAAAACTGTAATAGAGTGGAACACATTATACTGTCAACTGTAATAATGTGCTAATCGTGTTGTTGATTGTTATTGAGATCAAGTAAATTCATGACAGAAATTACAAATTTGTGCATACTACTAATGCAAATTGGCTACTGTATAATAACAGGTGACGGTTTCGGAGTGACAGAAATGAGACATATGTGTGCATATACTATCACATCTGCACCCTAAATGTAGTCACCACGCATTAGGTGTGAGGGCCGTTGGCAGTGGCACAATGCTGAATATCAGACCTTGAACTAACATTCAACCACAAGGGAGGTATGTACAACTACCACTGATGCGTCAGCAGAGCAGGACCAACCTATGGTACAGAAGAGATGGCGTAACTAACACCATTAAAACGTAATGTGTAACTCCGAACCTTTCCTCAAATCGTATGCTTCGTTGTAGGTATACTAATTGCATGATTTTTTTCTTTTTGGAGGGAATACCAATTGCATGAATTAAGCAGTTCAAAAACTATAAGGAGCCTTAGGAAATTAAAGAGTGAGATAAATTTA
Organism: Spergularia bocconei; assembly: GCA_963457585.1. Classification (NCBI taxonomy): domain Eukaryota; kingdom Viridiplantae; phylum Streptophyta; class Magnoliopsida; order Caryophyllales; family Caryophyllaceae; genus Spergularia; species Spergularia bocconei. Next base: position 1,503,370 of record OY734947.1, read on the forward strand.
ATTAGTTGAAAGGGTACATCCATGTTATGTGTGAGATAAACCATGATGTTAGTGTCAAGGCTGGAACCACTTTCACACTGTCTTTTGTCGACAACAAGACAACTTCTTTGATAAGTTGGTTTGTGCGATATTTGGGTTTCATTTAAACGTTGAAAAAAAAGAAATAATCATTGGTCACTAAACCAAGATAAGCCAGGGTTATCCCAAAATCAATTATTATAGAAGTTTTTTTTCTTTTTGAGGTAAATTATGGTACGAGTAGTAGTTAATAATGAAGCATCTATCGATAAAGTGGCTGCAGATTCGATTCGTAATGTGGGTTGCAAATTTTTACACAAGATGTCACTAACAAAACTGTTTTAACATTTTCATTGCAAAAATGCCATCAGTGGGCACTATTTATAATTACTACGAGTATTACTCAAATACCAAGATTTGCTATTAAGTCACTAAGCCTAACAGTTTAATACATACGATATCTATAATCTATATATCTATATATCTATATATCTTATTAAAGCAGGCTTTTTTTGTGCTCCCACAACGATTGGAAGTTTCTAGAATGTCCAATTTTCCATATCTTTTATCAAAAAATTTATATTGAATCCTACATATGGTAAATCACCTAATAGTTTAATGTAAACTGTATATGATATGGTAATTAAAGAATAATTAAATAAGAATGGAACATTCTGGAAACTCAATTGTACATGATATGGTAAGTAATAAATAATTAAATTTAATATGAATTTTACATGATATGGTAATTAAAAAATAATTAAATAAGAATGGAACATTCTAGAAACTCCATATCAATCGATAAAGAAGGGATTAATCGGGCAAGGTTTTTGGTATATCTTCCTAATCCTAATGTATCATATTCCTTATCCTATTCGAAGTTAAACAATCAGCTCGCTATAAATAGTTGAAGTCCTGGATCAACATTCACAATCATAATGTCTGATCATACATACTCAGCTGGCTGTAATAAGCTGCTAAAGTATTGATTGGCAAGTTTAAACATTGTCCTTTGTATGCATATTCAACATACTAATAAATTTTTTTTTGGTAAAATCATAGTTTTAGTGTATAAAAAAAGTTTTTAATAAGATGTCTTTTTAAAATTGACACATTATTATATTTTAGTTTAAAAAAAAGCGTCTTTGAATTAAAATGTTTTATCAATTGCCTTGATGATGTGTATGATACTATGATATGAGTAGTATAAGTAACGTAGGGGAGTATAGGAGTATCATATAGACCTATATAGTACTCTATAGAGTATTCTACGTTTAGTTTGTTTCACCTACAATTTTGTTAACAACAGGTTTATCGCAATGAAAGAGTTTTTTTTTTTCCTTTTAAAGAAATACTAACAATTAATTAGTATTATTATATATACTTATCATATGATACTACGATGTGGGACAAAAATAACCTAGGCGCGTTTGGTGTGTCAAAATACTGTAATCTTACTTATTAGACGATGTGGGACAATCTCCAATATTGGTAAATAAGAAGAGTAATAAAAAGTCATCCCACATTGTCAAATCATGATCATACAAAAAATATAAAATTTCTGGCCATGATATCGCCAAACCTCATTTAAACTGCTCCACGCCACTAAGTCTCCTCATTTAAACTGCTCCACGCCACTAAGTCTCCTCATTTAAACTGCTCCACGCCACTAAGTCTTAGGCGCGTGTACTAATTTCTCTACTAAAAAATTATCCCACGTTGTGAACATGAGCAAATGAAATATATGTATGGACTAATAAACTTTTTTCTAAGAACACAAGAACTAATCCCGGTAGGATTACAATAGCGAGTAGAATTAATCTATCTTCTTCTCATGCAACAATGTGGGACAAAAGTAATATAACCTAACATATAAAGTGGAAAAATATTGTAATCAAACTTCTTGAACAATGTGAGAGAATCTCTAATCTTGGACAAAAAAAGAAGAATACTGAAAAATCGTCTCACAGTAATGAATCATGATCAGTGGATTGTATAATTTCTCTACTAAAAAATTATCCCACATAGTTGAAGCATGACCAAGTGAAATATATATATGGACTAATAAACTATTTTTTTTAAAGAATACAAGAACTAATCCAGTTAGGATTACAATAGAATAAAACTATTATCTTCTGGAGCAACGATGTGGGACAAAAACAACCTAACTTATTGATGAGGCTCAACGATTGGGCCAATGTTCTAGTTGGGCCCGGAGGAGTGAAAAGCCCAAAGATGTTGATTACCAAAGACTGATGAGGAAAAGCCCATGAGGTTACTTTTAGAAGAACCCGTGCAAGACCCGGGTTTTAGGGGAGAAACCTATAAATAGCAAGCCTCCCTCCCCATTTGAGGGTAAGAGTGAATGGTAAGGAAAACACATCACAATATATTTCAATCAAATCAATTACATAAGCTGACTTAGGCTTCGGAGGGGGATCTCCGGACAAACCCCCGGAGCTAGTAACTTGTTTCTTCTGTGCAGATTCCGGAACAGAGGCCCGTCCTCGGAACTCTCCCCTTAAATCACAAATATTCGATTGTTGTCACTTTTGACCCAAACAATTTGGCGCCGTCTGTGGGGAGAGTCAACTAGAAGCCTCGTCGACAGCAGTCCTCGCCTTCGGAATCATCGCACGGCCCTCGGCCATGGAACCGAACAACCAAAAACCGGCGCAGACTCCTCCTAGCAATACAGGAGGACTTCCCGAAGGGTTTACACCCATTTACGGGATGCCTCTCGACACCCCGGCAAGCGAAGTGGTGGCTGGCGAATCGTCAGTGATAGCCCCTAACCCACCAGGAATCGAAAGGCCCAGGCCTGCGGTTCCAACAGCTAGACCCGGGTTTCAAGTTATCCGCTCTGAGTCAACCCCCCCCCCGACGCCTCAGCTAGTGCAACGGCTGCGGCGATCACGGTTAGTCCAGCTCAAGTACAAGCCATGATGATGGCTATGAAGGCTGTCCTGGACAGCTTCACGGCCTCACTAGCGATAAACGTCACCCCCGGCAACGGGGCAGGACAGCTCGTCCCAATCAACCTATTCAACACCCCTCCGGGAGATGAACCGACTCACATCTCCGAATCTGGCCAAGCAAAAAACGACGATGGCCACCGAAGCCAAGCGAAGCATCGAGGCAGCATAGCCACCAAGGCACACACTGCGACCAGGTCCCAAAAAGGGGACACCTCATCGGAACAAGAGTCCGAGGGAGAAAGCGGATCCCAGCACCATCAGGCCGAAAGCATCATGACGGGGTATCGGCGCTCAGCTAAACCTACGCCATTTGCAAGGCACATCTCGAAGGAGTCTGTTCCCACATTCAAGCTTCCGACGGGAAGGTTCGATGGGACCACAGACCCGACGGAACATCTCAACAGCTTCGACAGCCACATGTCCATGTACCACTTGAAGGATGCAGTGTGGTGCAAGGCCTTCCAGAACACACTTACGGGGATAGCCCAGACCTGGTTCTGGACCATTCCCCCTAAGAGCATCACTAGTTACCGAAAGTTGTCCCAACTCTTCGAAGAGCAATACTCCGGTAACAAACGAAGGGAGAGGCTCGCAACGGAGCTCCTCAACGTGAAGCAAAAGGAGAAGGAGAGCACCGGAGCATACATCAAAAGGTTCAACGAAGAGTACCAACAGATACAAAACTGCTCACAAGAGGTCGCAGTTATTGCGCTGACACATGGGCTTCGACCTGGACCCTTCCATAGTCGGATCATCCGGGAACCGCCGGCCACCATAGCCGAAGCCAAAAAACTCTCTAAGGGGTTCATAAGGGAAGAGGAGTACCACGAAGTCTTCACACCCACTAAGAGAAAGGCTCCGGAAAGTGAGAGAGAAAGAAGGAGCGACAAAGAAAGAAGGGGCAAGAATGTCGGGGAAGAAAGGACCAGGGACGATGGCACGAAAAGCAAACGGCTAAGGTTTCCCAGCAAGTATGAAAACTACACGGATCTGACCATCGGCCGGGCGGAAGTGTATGCCATCCATAAGGACAACGGCGAGTGGGTAAAACCACCGAAAATGGAGTACAAGAGAAGGGACCACACACATTACTGTGAGTTCCACGAGGACTTCGGTCACAAGACCGATGACTGTCGCCACCTAAAAGATCAGGTAGAAGACCTTCTCAGGAAGGGCTTCTTCAAGCAGTACCGAGTGACAAAAGAGCCAGGGGCAGGCCCGAAGGCACCTATGAAAGAAAGATTGGGAGAAATCCACATGGTCACTCGAAGGAGGCCAAAACCCACAAGCAGGGGCACAGTATGGAAGAGACTTGGCGAGATCCACGTGGTCATAGGGGCTGAAGCTAACGGACGCTCGGTTAGAGGAAACAGGAAGCATCTTCGTAACCTCACCCACCAAGTCAACTATGCTGGGTCTGGGCCCCCACCAAGAAGAGAAATTATGCCCAGGATGGAGATCACCCAAGAGGACTACGATAGGGTGGTCTATCCCCATAGTGACCCGATGGTGATCAAGGCCGACATCGGTAACTACCTTGTTAGTAGGTGCCTCGTAGATACCGGGAGCTTCACCAACCTGATCTATGTGGCAGCCTTCGACAAACTCGGACTTGGCAGGAAATGCCTTCGATCAACACCGAACTCACTTCACGGCTTCGCAGGGCAAGGCATATACCCATTGGGGTACGTTAGCCTCCCCCTGATGATAGGTGAAGGAAACTCGGCCAGAAATGTCATGGCGGAATTCGTAGTCATAGATGCGAGATCCGGATATAACGCTATCATCGGAAGGGAAACCTTAGGAGAAATAGCGGGCTTCGTATCCATTCGCGCGTTGACTATGGTATACATAAACAACAAGGGCGAAGCCGCCAAGATCTATGGAGATCAAGTCTCAGGGAGGTCCTGTAATGTGGTATCAATTCAGCGGGCACGACAGGGTACCAACAATCCTGAATCATCGGAAGCTTCCACAGCTAAGCCAGAACTAAACCCGCCTTCGAGTCGCCCTGAAGCTCAGGCTTCGGGGGCCGAGTTGATGGTGGTAGATGAAGAAGCCGAAGCTCCAGGATGCGAAATGGCACTTGATGAGATGGTAATGGACGAAGAAGTCGAGGCTCCGGGTTGTGAGATGGTACTCGATGATCAAGAGAGCAAGGGCGAAGCCGAGAAGTCAGAAGAAGTAGCACTCTCTCCGGGACGATCAGTGCACATAGGCTCGGAGATGGATTCTGATACGAGGATCCATCTTATTGAGCTGCTGAAAGAAAATGAAGACGTCTTCGCATACTCCGCCGACGAGATGCCAGGGGTTGATCCGGAAGTAATGGAACACAAGCTAAGTGTCGACCCCGACACGAAGCCGGTGAGGCAGAAGAAAAGGACCTTCTCCACGGAAAAAGACGCAGCAATCAAGGAGGAAGTTGACAAGCTATTAAAGGCCGGATTCATAGAACCGTGCGACTACCCGGAATGGTTGGCCAATGTAGTGATGGTCAAGAAGTCGTCCGGAGCATGGAGGATGTGTGTAGACTTCACCAACCTCAACAAAGCTTGTCCGAAAGATTGCTACCCTCTTCCAAGGATAGATCAGCTCGTAGACTCTACGAGTGGGCACTCCATGTTAAGTTTCTTGGATGCGTTTTCGGGATACCACCAGGTGCCGCTATCAAAGGAAGACAGGAACAAGACGGCCTTCGTGACCAGTCACGGGGTCTTCAATTACCGAATGATGCCCTTCGGCTTGAAAAATGCCGGAGCGACTTATCAGAAGCTCGTAGACCGTGTCTTCGAAGCACAGAAGGGTAGAAACATAGAAGTCTACGTCGACGACGCCATAGTCAAGTCAAAAACAGATCCAGACCATTTGAAAGACTTGAAAGAAACCTTTGATTCCCTTCGAAGGTTCAACATGAAGCTGAACCCTAAGAAATGCCTCTTCGGGGTTCGGTCAGGCAAGTTCCTGGGCTTCTTAGTCAGCGAAAGGGGAATAGATGCCAATCCGGAGAAGATACGAGCCATTATCGATCTCCCTGAGCCGAAGAGCAGGAAAGACGTGATGGGGCTCACCGGAAGGATGGCCGCCTTGTCACGCTTCATAGCTAGGTCGGCCGACAAGTCGACACCATTTTTCAACATACTCAAAGGCAATAAACAGTTTGAATGGGGAAAAGAGCAGGCCCAAGCCTTCCAACAGCTGAAAGAGTACCTGGTAAAGAAGGTTCAGACCTTGGCCAGGCCGAAGCCGGGAGAGCCGCTCATCCTCTACATTGCAGTTACCCAAGGTACCATCAGCGCTGTATTGCTAAGGGAAGAAGGGAAAGTACAGCAACCCGTGTATTACGTCAGTCATACACTCATTCAGTCCGAGAGGAACTACTCGATAGTCGAAAAGGCGGCCTATGCCGTCGTCGTCGCTTCGAGGAAGTTAAAACCGTATTTCGAAGCCCACCAAATAACCGTGTTGACCAACCAACCCCTTGAGAAGACGTTGGAAAAGATCGAGAAATCAGGAAGGCTCACAAAATGGGCCGTTGAACTTTCAGAGTTTGGATTGTGCTACAAACCACGGGGGTCAGTTAAAGGACAGGCTGTGGCGGACTTCATAGCCGAATGCTCGTACCAAGAATGCTTGGATGAGAAAAAGAGGGTCTGGGAGGTGTTCACCGACGGCTCCTCCACCTCCAGCGGGGCTGGAGCCGGAGTGGTGATCATATCCCCCGAAGGAAACAGGTCCGAATTCGCTCTTCGCTTTCTGTTCGAAGCCTCGAACAACGAAGCGGAATACGAAGCCATCATAGCAGGGGTCGAGCTGAGCGTCGCCGCAGGAGCAGAACACCTTGTCGTACGGACAGACTCACAATTGGTAAGCAGCCAAATCAAAGGAGAATATGAGGCCCGAGATGAATCCATGACCCAATATTTATCTAAGTTTAAATTGGCCGCGGGAAGCCTTCGTTCGATAGAAGTGGAACTGATCCCCCGGTCACAGAACCATCAGGCCGACGCCCTCTCCAAACTTGCTAGCTCTAGTTTACAGGAGGTATCCAGATCTGTGTATGTAGATGTCCGCCAAGAGAGGAGCATCGACAGGGGTGAGGAAGTCTGTCCAGTGGAAGAAGGAACATGTTGGATGGCTCCCATTGTTAAGTACAAGACTGACGGGGTCCTTCCCGACGACCACAATCTTCGAAAGAAATTGGCAAGAACATCTGCCCACTTTTTGATGATGAATGGAGAGCTGTATCGAAGGTCATACTCGTCACCACTGCTGAAGTGCGTCGGACCGCTAGACGCCGAATACATACTGACCGAGATACATCTCGGCCTCTGTGGGCATCACATGGGAGCTCGAACCCTGGCGCACAAGGCCCTTCGAGCTGGATACTATTGGCCGACGATGCTAAGGGACGCGAGGGACTTGGTCAAAGGATGTCACAATTGTCAGATTCATGCTCCCGTCATAAGAGTCCCCTCTAATGACCTGATGCCCGTGCTAAGCCCCCTACCTTTTGCACAATGGGGTATGGACATCATAGGACCATTCACGAAGGCGCAGTACCAACTCCGATACCTGATAGTCGGGCAAGATTACTTCTCAAAATGGATTGAAGCTGTACCCGTTGCCAACATCACCGAAGCCGCTGTCAGAAAGGTTATATGGCAGAACATAGTGACCCGCTTCGGACTGCCACAGGTCATGGTGTTCGACCATGGACGTCAGTTCTTCTGTAAAGAGTTAAAAGCTTACCTTGGAGGATTGGGCATCAAGTTTGCCTACTCCGCAGTTTGCCACCCTCAAAGCAACGGACAGGCCGAAGCCGCCAATAAGCAGGTTTTAAACGGCATGAAGAAGCGGCTCGAAGAGGCTAAAGGAAAGTGGGTCGATGAACTACCTAGCGTACTATGGTCTCTGCGAACCACCGAGAGGGCAGCCACCGGATACTCACCCTTCAAAATGGTGTATGGGACCGAGGCTGTCATGCCGGTCGAAGTCAACATCGTAAGCCCCAGGGTCGCTCACTGGCACGCAGAAGGCAACCAGGACGCGATGAGGACTGCTGTCGACCTGCTCGATGAAGTCCGAGACGAAGCCCGAATTACTTTAGCAGCTCAGAAAGATCAAATGAGGCGAGCCTACAACAGGAGAGTTCAGAAGCGGACCTTCGAAGAGGGGGACTTAGTCCTTCGAAGGGCAGAAGCTTCGCAGAAAGCCCAGATACATGGAAAGCTATCGGCAAAATGGGAAGGACCCTACAGGGTCGTACAGAAGCGAGGCCCAGGGACCTTCGAATTAGAAGAGATGGATGGGAAGGCCATGCCCGCCTTCTGGAACGCGGATAACTTGAAGCTGTATCATGTGTAGGAAACCCTATGTAACGTCGGATGTATGGATCATGTAACCCTTTATGTAACGGCAATCCTGCCTTAGCTATAAAAATGACTCCCTATTAAAATCCAACCCTTTTGGTCCTTATTTAAATATGTTAAACGGCTTCGGAAAGGCAAAGGCTGATTCGGGGGAAGACAATCCTACGGTCGATAAACAAAGGAGGCCCAGGCTTCGGACTTTTTGAGTGCACATGGTCCCATCCGGAACCCCCACGGGGTCATGAGCCATTCACTCACAAGTTTTACATATGAAGAAGCCTTCGCTTCGGACTCTTGGAATGCATATGGTCCCATTCGGAACCCCCACGGGAGTCATGGACCATTCATTCACAAGTTTTATCTAAAAAGAAGCCTTCGCTTCGGACTCTTGGAGTGCACATGGTCCCATTCGGAACTCCCACGGGAGTCATGGATCATTCATTCACAAGTTTTATCTAAAAAGAAGCCTTCGCTTCGGACTCTTGGGATGCATATGGTCCCATTCGGAACCCCCACGAGGGTCATGGACCATTCATTCACAAGTTTTATCTAAAAAGAAGCCTTCGCTTCGGACTCTTGGAGTGCACATGGTCCCATTCGGAACCCTCACGGGAGGCACGAACCATTCGCTCACAAGTTTTACAAACAAGGAAGCCTATGCTTCGGATTCGGGGGGCGGACATGGTCTTATTCCGAAACCCTACAGGGGTCGCGGACCACACAACGCCCGAAAGCAAAAATGACAGATGGCAAAGGAAATTAACAAAAACAAATTATTATGGCAGAAGCCAGGTCGAACAAAGTGAGTCTAGAAAGGAACAAGATGGGCAAAGCCCGAACATTGTTTGATTACAACAATTACAAGTCGGCGGTCGCCTGTGCGAAGCCCGTCAACGACCTACCACACAAAAAGAAATACCAAAAGCAAAAGTAAGGAAGGAAACGTAAAGTCCGTCCCGATCAGGTAGGCATCGCTGATGAGGAACAGGACTCCGAGCAGGAGAACCGCCCGTAGTCCTACGCCTCCTGATCAGGAGCAGCCTTCGGTCCGGAAGACTCGACAACGTTGCTACCAGCAGGGGCTACTGTCCCGGTTGGATCAGAAGACTTGGAGACGTCCCTCTCTTCAGGAGGGGTGCTGCAGCTTGTAGCGGCTGGGGCTGCCTGCAAAATGGGCCACTGAAGCCTAGCTTGCTCTGCTTTAAAGTTCTCTAACTTCTCCCAATCATCCTCTCGGTCGGGAAAAAGTCGGCTGAACATCTGGTAGGTGGCGTACCACATGGTGTTCATTCCCTTTTTGTGCCTCTTCCCTACTTCGAGGAGAGCCGCTGCCTTCAACTCCTCCACAGCCTTCTCCTTATCAGCAGCAGCGCACCTGGCAGCCTCTTCGGCGTCCGACGCCATCTTCAACTTATCGTCTTTCAGCTGCTGCATCTCAAGCCGAAGCCCTTCAATCACTGCCTTGTTGTCAGAAGCCTCCGTCCGAAGCTGCACAACTTCATTTCTCAATTTCTCGAACCTGTCGGCATCTTCGGCCGATTGACGAGCGAGGTTGTCCTTCTCTTGCTGAAGCCTCAGGACATCACATTGAAGCTCGGCGTTCTTGTGCTCCATGATCTTTTGAGCCCCGATGGCTTTGTCAGCTTCGGCCCTTTCGTGGTCAGCAGCTCCTTGGTAGTGCGCCCCGAGTTCACACGCTGTCAGAATACTTTGAGAGGCCTAAAACAAACCGAGGAGCACGTAAGGAAGCAAGTATAAGACGGAGGCAAAGATTTAAAGAAGGATTGTTAGAACGCTTACCTTGGCCAACTCGTGAAGGGCTGTAGCGAAAGGAGCCCTCACCGACGCCCCCTCATTGGACAACCTGTCCAAAGGAAGAACCGACCCTCGAAGCAGTCTCCATCCAAGATTATTCCCTTGTGAGGGATCGGAGAGGCGAAGGCACTCATGAGGGTACACTTCGGGTGTTGGCTGCCAAAAAGATGGACCCTCACCGGATTCGGGAACATGATGTGAGCGGGCGATCAGGTAGGAGGGCACCTCCACAACCTCTTTTTCCATAAAGACACCAGTCTGCTGTGAGTTGTAGCTTTCGGAAGCAGAGTCCATAAGATGGTGGAAGCCAGCGCCCTCAGCATGATCCAGTTCACGAAGCACACTCGAAAAATTGCAGGTATACGAAGCTGGGAAGGTCGTGTCCGGGGTCACCTTCGCTCTCTTACTACAAGCAGGTACGCCGAAGCTGTCAGGAACTACCTCCTCCGAAGGGTCGACCTTCTGGAAACCAGGAGTAGGAATGATGACGGGACTCTCCTCTCGTAACCTCTTGGCCGAAGGGACTTCACCTATCTCGTCCACAACAGTATCGAAGGCACCAGATAAGGCCGCCGGTTGTGCAGGTTGAAACCCAATAGCCTGCATCTCTCCTCCAGCCTTAGCCTTCTTTCCGAACCTAGGCATCTCCTCCGAAGGAAGATTCTCAATGCTCCACACCTTGGCGAAATCCATGAGCGTCTTATTTGGATGCCTGAGAGGGGCTTCGGGAATAGCGCCAATAGGGGACCGATCTGGATTAAGGTTCAACTTCAACAAGGCTTCGTCAGTCCACTCGTGGGGCTTCGTTCGATCTGTTACATCCAGCGAAAACAGTCAGTCAAAAAGGAGCTAAGAAAACATCCCAAAAAGAACATAGAAGAAGGCTCCTCCCGGCCGATGTACCTGATTCAACGGCCGGGACAAGTCCTCCGGCAATTAGCATGTCCTCGGTCGAGATCACATCAAAATGAGGAAGCCACGACTTAGGGCCAGGATATTTCCCAGAACCGAGGGTGTCGAAGAAGTCGAACGCCCTCTGTTCGTGACGAGATAGCTTGGTCGAACGGGCCCCCTTCTGAGATTTCTTCTCACTCCCAGTGACGAGGAAAGGGTTCACCTCCGGCACCAGGGTGCGAGACAGGGGATAGAAGTCGGGAACCCGAAGCCACAAGAAACGATCCTTCCAATTTTTCAGACCCTCCAAACGGGGGTACACCGTCGTCTTGCCCTGACGGATGCTCAATGAGTACCACCCGGTGGAGATGCCACCATTCTTCTGAAAATGATGTAGGTGTCGGAAGAGGTTGAGCGTCAGAGGGAATCCTTTGAAGGAGCACACCCAGATGAAGGATATGATGGTGCGGATGGCCATTGGCGTCACCTGGCAGAGGGCCCCCTTGAAACGAGTCATCACCTCCACCATGAAAGGATGAAGGGGAAACCGAAGCCCCCACTCGAGGTCGTGAAGGTAGACACCGATACACCCCTTCGGAGGGTAGGCGACCCGATCGTTTTTTCTGGGAAGAATCAAGGAATAGCCCTCCCCAATGTTATAAATCTTGTGGGCCGCCTCTACTCCACGAAAAAGGATCATCTCCTTCAACCACGAGCGATCCGGTTTTATTGCCATTAGATGATGAAAGTAATGGTCCTCCTTCTTATCCAACACCTCAATGGGGCTGCGACTAGAAATCGGGTCGGCGTCGATCGCTACCATCGTAGAAGAGGGTTCGGCCTCCGAAACCCTGACAACTGCTTTATCACCATCACCGTCTCCCGTCTCACTCCCGCTACTGACGAGATCATACTGGGTGGGCTTGCCCTTACTCTTTGTCTTCATAACACATTTACGGGTGCTAGGCCGCCTCTTTGAGGGTACCGGAGCGGGCTTTAGGAGCCGAGCGCTGAGGGGTTGGTCATCCAAATCGCCCGACGACTCGGAAAGGGAGTTAGATTTCGGCGAAAGGCTCGGCTCCGGCTCGGAACCGGAATGAGGTGCAACGGAATCATTTTGAGAATCGGAAGCTTGAGACATAATGGCTTTGAAATGCTAGAAGCAGAGGAAAGAAAACTTACTTGGCGTGGTGGCACGATCTCCCAGATGCGGCGAGAAGGCAAGAATCAGCGGCCGTGAAGCTCGCCCAATCTCCTCGCTCAACTTAAGCAAAAAATGAAAAGAGAACGGCGGAGGAAAGAGAGAGAGAAAAGAGGAAGAGAGGCTGTGGGAAATTGAGAAAATGATTTGATTTTCTCCCCAAAACCACCAATTTAATTCATTTTGGGAAGTTGAGCAGTTGCAATAATGGGGAGGATTAACTGCCAACCAGCCCCTGCTTTACACTTGGCGCGGGTGGTTAATTCTCCTATTCCTAAGGCTTTTCAAATTTTCCCGCTTAGGTGAATTCGTTGAGGCGTGTGAAACCAAACTCATCCTCGGTGACTTTGGTTTGGGGCTATTGATGAGGCTCAACGATTGGGCCAATGTTCTAGTTGGGCCCGGAGGAGTGAAAAGCCCAAAGATGTTGATTACCAAAGACTGATGAGGAAAAGCCCATGAGGTTACTTTTAGAAGAACCCGTGCAAGACCCGGGTTTTAGGGGAGAAAGTACTAGAGCTGATCAAAAGGCCCAGGCCCGAAAGCCCGACCCGGCCCGGCCCGACTTTTTCCCGGGCTCGGGCCGACTAATTAGGCCCGAAAGCCCGATTTTGGCCCGGCCCGAAAAAGCCCGCAATAACATGGGCCGGGCTTGGGCCGAGCTCGTGGCCCGAAAATTGGCCCGGCCCGGCCCGCTTTTAGAAATAAACGCAATTTTTTTTTTTAATTTAATAGACCTAAGTTATGTAAAATAGTTAATAATGTCGGATTATGACGAATTTGGTAATTACATTACTCAATGTAGCAAAATTAGGGTAAATGTTGTGAATAAAGCATATTAAAATAATAAAAATATTACTTTTAATAAGATAAAATATTTTAAATTATGAAAATAACATCAAAAATCTCTATAAAAATGTATAATAATTTATTATTAAACTAAATATGCAAGTAGTAGATAATATTAATGAGTAAAGTCATCAAAAACGTAAAAATGAGGCAATACGCGATTTTTTTTTAAAAAGCCCGAACGAGCCCGATACGGCCCGAAAGCCCGCTTTGGCCCGAATGGGCCGGGCTTGGGCCGACCGATTAGGCCCGGAAGAAAAGCCCGGCCCGGCCCGACCCGCACATCGGGCCCACTTTTTTACATTAAGCCCGGCCCAAACCCGGCCCGGCCCGGCCCATGATCACCTCTAGGAGAAACCTATAAATAGCAAGCCTCCCTCCCCATTTGAGGGTAAGAGTGAATGGTAAGGAAAACACATCACAATATATTTCAATCAAATCAATTACATAAGCTGACTTAGGCTTCGGAGGGGGATCTCCGGACAAACCCCCGGAGCTAGTAACTTGTTTCTTCTGTGCAGATTCCGGAACAGAGGCCCGTCCTCGGAACTCTCCCCTTAAATCACAAATATTCGATTGTTGTCACTTTTGACCCAAACACTTATAGTGTGCTTAAATAATATAATCTTACTTCTTGGACAATGTGGGACAATCTCTAATCTTGGTGAAAAAAAAAGACATTACTAAAAAATTGTCCCACATTATTGAAACAAGACCAATTGGAATATATAATATCTCTACTAAAAATCGTACATTAGGAAATTTATTAGAGAAGTGGATGGGTGAAAGGAGTGAAAATAATTTGTCAAGCTAATAATTTGTCAAGGATTCATAACTAGACTAAAATAATATAAACATACTATGCATGAAGGTAATCATTTCTAACGATCCACTAAGCATATGTTTGTTTATATATATGCTACTATGGATAAGAGTTGGACAAAAAGATTACGAGACAAAAAACAACACAAATACATATGAGCCAAGGCCATCATTCATGTGTGTTTTTATTTTCATCGTATAGTAGTCAAATTTATATTTTGATTATTTTAAATGATAGTGTAGTTATATACTCCATGGTCATTCAGAATCGTACTAGACTTAGGCCTTGTGCGATTGGACTGTATTTTTATGATTTGCTTTGATTTGAATTGATTTGAATCGAACTGATTTGATTTGATTTGATTTGAATAAACTTGATTTGATTTGATCTGAACTGAATTAATCGATAAATTAACAGCAATTAGACGAATTAATAACTAATAATAGACTAGATTCCTTGATTGTTATTTGGATAATTTTGATCTAATTTGAATAAAAATGATCTAATTTGATTTGATTTGATTGGAATGAATCAGATTTGATTAGAAAACAATGTTGAATAAGTTGAATCACACAAGGCCTTAATTAACATTCATATGTTATTTAACGTGATAAGATGTGCGAGTAAAAAATTTAAGATACATCATGTGGCATTTTTGTGTGAGCGTATGTTAAAACATATAAAGGTAGTACATTATAAGCAAATTTGTTAAAAATGAAATTTACTATCTCTTTGCTCCCTTTTAAAAGGTATTGCATTCACATGTATGTTTTGAGTAAAGGGTACCCATATTGTTTCTGTAAACATTATACCCATTTGCTTTATTCTTATAAGAAATGTTAGCATTAAGAATCAAATTATAAAGTTATTATCTATCATTGCATCAATAAAAAGTTTAATAGTAAAAACAATGTGAAATTAAAAAAATATATTACACATAATCATAAACATGAAACCTTAAATATATACACAAACACGAAAACGTGGAAAGCATGACAAAAATAAAACAACAAGGGTACCGTGTGAATGTTCCTAAGTATTAATTTAAGATAGTGTTTTTGAACAAAACTTTCATTTAGTTCTAATATATTAGAGGGTGATAAGTTATATTGTACAATTACAGACGAACAAATATTTTATTTTAGATTATACTGTCTGATTTTTTTTCCGTTTATGTGTCCGAGGGGTAAAAATTATGGTGCATATTATACGAAACTTGAAAATGTGAAAATCAGCTAAAAAGGAAACACAACGGTACCATGTGAATGTTTTAGATAATAAACTTTTGTAAAGGTTTAGTAACAATATTTAAGGTAATGCTTTTGGGGATCGAAAAGTATAGTTGCAGTGACATTAAAATTGTTTATTTGAAAGTATAAATAGTTCCCAAGTTTGTAAATGAGGTTCATATGATGAAAATAATTGTCTACACGGGTTAAATAAAATGCACGTAATAGTTCATATAAAAAAATATTTATCGGTTCAACTTTACCATCACAATTGGATAGCATCATTAAGAGACCCGTGCAATGCACGGGCTTACATCTAGTTATCTTAAGAGCTAGCAAAGACCACGCTACAGGAATGCTTGGTATTGGTTATTTATGTGTGCCATCATAAAGGCTAGGTCAGATTATTGTGTTTGGAGGATCCTCTCTGAAAGTCGGTTGTAGAAAAACAGTCACATGTATTTGTATACGTATAAATCAAATTTCCGTCATCGTGCATCTTTAGGTAAGCAACATCAGTATTTATAGTGTATGAAGATTCAGATCAAGGCATATTATATAGATGGCTATCTGATGACAAACCAACATTGAGGTGGGGATTATCATAATCTGCCCACAGCCCCACAGTGTCCCTTCTCAAATAAATGACATTAACTTGAGCAACAACATGAGACTTCAACTGACCTTATAGGCTCATATGGCCATGTTTTTCATGCTTATATAAATTGCGAACAAAACTTTTTCATGCATGTTTCTACATATGCTAAAGTTTGAAGAAGTGTACAACCTCACATGTCATCATATGAACTTTGTCATTGCAGCTGCAGTTTATTCCTGTTTGATGTACGCAAGACCTTACTGGTTATTTTAAGGCCCCATTCCACCCGAGGACTCTTGCTATCAGGCGCTTTTAAAGAAATAACACATGCGATCATCCAATCCACTCTACACGACTTCTGCTCAATGCTACGCTGAAGGGAATTAACACCCCTACACCCTTTTAGTTTACATGTTCAACAAAATAACCAGCAGAGTTACCTGCCCTTTATTGTCATTTATTCAGAATGTCATTTAAAAAAAAAACATTTAGTTACCAAATTCCGTAGTACAAATCATTCCGAATTAGTAAAATCGCATATATCATGTAAATTATTTGAGTACGTGGAGAAACCTATATTAAATTGCAATCGTATGACAAAAAGCTCATAATATTATTATCCTTTTTTCGAAATCTCATATTAATAAATAATAACAAACTATGTAACTAAACCGATGATCAAACACAGTCCCGTGAATTCACGGGGACAAAAACTAGTTTTTTAATTAATCAAGTCCTACATTCTCGCCTACTACCTTCTCCAATCTCCACCTATTCCAATTGCTTAACAACCGATTTCCGGAGTTCAAATCCTCATACCCCCACTCTCACAGTATTAGCTGCTCCTATTACCCGAAAAAATAACCGATTTCCCTTTAATTGACCTTTGAGGGTAAAAAATGTTGATCTCGTTTAAACTCATGGATTATTAAAAGGATCCTAGTTCGATTTAAGGGGTTATTTTGATCCAACTTCTGATATGTGAAATCAATAGCTCATTGCATTACTTTCGATCCTACATTAATAAACACGGTAGTCTGTATTTAACATCACATTAAAACTAGCTAAATTATCTTTAAACTACATACCTTCATTATTAGGTGTGACTACAAATTATGATCGCCGTCTTACGTAGACTTTAGATCACGACTCCTCCACATTATTAATGGACCATTTGCAATTTAATTTCTAAAGAGACCATCAAATATACATCAGCATTCCGGAATCGACTTCCTCACCTTGCCACGTTATCACTCAATGCAACAACATTATTAAATTAGTTTGACCAAATAACTTAATGCAACTTCATATCAAATTAGAATTTTCAACTTAACAAAAATAATGTTGTATTTAAAATCACCGTGATAACAAAGACTAAGGTTTGGGAGAATTTTCTGTGTGTTTCATTGAATCATACGTAAGAATTTATACGATTGAGGTCAGTAGGTCACCTAAAATATATATCTACAGACCTCGAACGTAAATATTTAGGTCTTGGAAATTAGCCATTTACGCCTAGGAAACTATACATAATAGTCGAAACTATACATAATCGCCATTTACCAATCCTCATCCACGGATATCAAATTCTAAGCTCGTCCCAGCGAAACCGATAAGTAAAGTCCACACGGTTGCAACACGGTGGTTCAATTTTCAGGCAATTGGGTATTAACGTAACTCCACAATTAATTAATTAATTAATTTATTTATTTATTTATACTAAGCTTCAATATAAAAGCAAAAAAAACAGTCACCGCTTATTTATTAATAGTAATTACCAACCCATTAGACATTTCTTTGAATCAAAACTATCTTCCACACGACCTCCACCAACCGGTTACCGGCTGACATTCCGGGACCACCGTTGACCGGCATGTAAACGCCGGTAATTACCGGTGACCGCTTCTTTCTTCCTCAACAAAGCATCTCAACCGTTGATTACTCCACAAATCTCATCATCAACAACAACATTTTGTAATAATAACATGTTAGAGAATAACGGCAAACCATCATCATCATCATCCGACCGTGTGATCTACCTTCATGGCGATCTCGACCTACACATCATCGAGGCACGGTGCCTTCCCAACATGGACCTTTTTTCGGAGCGCTTTCGCCGAATTTATTCGGCGTGTAGCGCTCCCTTTAAAAGGAGAACATCTCCCGATGGCGCTAACGATGTTAACAACGTTAGCGCCAGCGGGTCGATGAACCACATGGGTCATCACAACCATAAGAAAATCATAACGAGTGATCCTTACGTTACGGTTAGCTTAGGTGGGGCCATAGTGGCTCGAACACGTGTAATATCCAACTCACAGAGTCCGGTTTGGGAGGAACATTTCAACGTGCCGTTAGCCCACCCGGTTTCTTGTATCGACTTTCTTGTTAAAGACAACGATGTGTTTGGTGCCGACATGATCGGCACCGCGTCGATTTCCTCCCCCGACATTGTGTCCGGGGAGGAAATCGACGACTGGTTTCCCATCATTGGACCGAATGGGAAACCACCCAAGCCCAATGCTGCGGTCCACCTTAGGCTGAGGTTCATTCCCTGCGAATTCAACCCGGCCTACAGGAGCAGCATTGCGGGTGGGGTCCATGGGGTGAGACGGAGCTACTTCCCGGCTAGGCCGGGTGGGTCCGTGACTCTATACCAAGACGCACACGTGGCCGATGGCGAGCTGCCGAGGATTGAGCTGGATAACGGGGTTGAGTTTAAACATGAGAAATGTTGGGAAGACATATGCCATGCGATATTAGAGGCGCATCATTGTGTGTATATTATTGGGTGGTCCGTATTTCATAAGGTTAGGTTGGTGAGGGAGCCGGGTGCGAATAGACCGTTGCCTCCAGAAGGAGAAATGTGTTTGGGAGATTTGTTGAAGTATAAGTCTCAAGAAGGGGTTAGGGTGTTGGTTCTTGTTTGGGATGATAAAACCTCCCACAGTAAATTCTTCATCAACACGGTACACTTTTTTTCATTTCTTCTTTTGTCTATATTCTTGTTGATTCTTTAATTTTGTTTTGTGCAAAAAGTTTTGGGCGGGCCGGGGTTGAATTAATCTCCCCTTTTTAATAAGGTGTTCTTGTTATATGTCTTACTATATCGAGAATTGAGAATCACATTGCGCCATCAGGTGGTTATACTCAAATCAAACCCGAAACTAGATTTATTTGAAAGTCAATTGAAATTGGGTATGGTATGAATATGGTGTTACTTAAATTTCCATAAGACATGTAACTGTTGAATTGCTTGGTTTAAAATGGGACCATCCTAATGTGAATATGTGATATTTGAAGTTGCAATTACAATCCGACAAGTCAAATAAAGAATTAGTACTTTACTTTGGGAGTTCCTATTGCAATATTCCTAGGTTTCCTGTTGTTTTTTAGCTTAAACCTTCTAGTTTTCCTAAGTTGTCAGAGCTATTACAACATCAGTTCATCACCAATGAGCTTAGAGCTCGGGCGGGCGAATTGTTGCTCAAATCTGAGATTATGTGTATAAGCGGTCTCACCCCTCATAAGTCGCAATATAACCCAATAAGTTAGTCCCGAGTTTCAAGGGACTCATTTTGTCTATCTTGTGCTGTAGTGTAACAGCATTTCTGATGTATAATCTATGTCAGATACGACTCATTTACGGAGTTCTCCTGAATTATGAAGTCCCTGACATTTATTAGTTAAATGTCTGTCAGCTAGAAGAATCTGATCATAGCTGGCACATTGAATGGTGAATACATAAAAATATAGACTAGATTTGTTTTTTTTTTTTTTTTTGTTTAGCTCTGACCATGTGAGGAAGGGATCATGTATGTCTGACATATGAGATTTACGTACATAGTTTATGCTTATGTTATGTGTTGTGGCATGAGTCGGACCTAATCAGTGTTCGTGGCATTGCAGCAAGGTGTTATGCAAACTCATGATGAAGAAACCAGAAAGTTTTTCAAGCATTCCTCTGTCATTTGTACGTTGGCTCCTCGTTATGCCAGCAGTAAGCTTAGCATTTTCAAGCAACAGGCATGCTTTTGCTATAAGATTAACCAATTCATCACGCCAATTTACTTACGCTGCTGTGTCTGATTTTTATGATTTACTTATATAGAGTATAGATTGCGGAAAGAATTAGACAACGCGTCAAAAGTTTAACTGTATCTGTCAGCTGCATAACTTTGCATTAGTGTCTAGTCACAGTGTTGAACTTGAAATTATAAAGATAGTTCATGTAAATTTGCTCAGTCCTGAAATTATGATTCAGTAACTTCTATAACAATGGACACTGACAACTAGTAGCAACATGTTTCAAGTGTAACATAATGGGAATTTGGGACCAGTCGAGCATTATTTGAATTGCTTAATATGTAATGAGTTTAGCCTTTACAGAGGAAGAAATTATCTTACAAAAGAAACTGCTTCAGAATGATAGATATGGTTAAGATAGTTTACCTTATGTTGCAGTCCTGGGACACCGAATCTTACAAAGGTTACAAGATTAAATATCAATTGGTTTCATATGTATTTGTTATCTAGGTCATTTTTAAAACTTATAGGCTGATTTTGCTATTTTAATGATTGTATCTTACAAGATTGTTGTTGCTGGTGTTGAACTTCAGGTTGTTGGTACTTTGTATACACACCATCAGAAATGTGTACTTGTGGATACTCAAGCACATGGGAACAACAGGAAGATTTCTGCTTTTTTAGGAGGTCTAGACCTGTGTGATGGTCGTTATGATACGCCACAACACCGGCTTTTCAAGGATCTTGACACTGTTTTCCGTGATGATTACCACAATCCAACTCTCGCAGTTAGTTACTAATCCAAATCTAGATTGCACGCACATCTATTTTTAGTTAGTGTAAATATTTACCTTCTAATACTAATTAATGATGATTGCAGGGCTCAAAGGGCCCCAGAGAGCCATGGCATGATCTACACTGTAAAATTGAAGGACCAGCAGCGTATGATGTACTTACAAACTTTGAGCAGCGGTGGAGAAAAGCTACAAAATCTTCCCTAAGAAGGAAACTCAAGAGAATATCGCATTGGCATGACGATGCCTTACTGAAGATAGACCGTATCTCTTGGATTCTCAGTCCATCAGACTCGATTACTACTAATGATACGAGATTATGGGCAACTGACAACAATGATCCTGAGAGTTGGCAAGTTCAGGTACTTTATTAACTGAAGTAGGTGACCTAGTTTTCATTTAATCCACTATTTCCAGCTGTCTTTAACTCTTTTGATGGCAGATTTTTCGATCAATCGACTCAGGGTCTGTAAAAGGTTTTCCTAAGGATGTTCAGCTGGCTGAGTCTAAGGTTAGTGTAGATGACATACAATATGGTTTTGTTGACTCAGAGTAGTACAGTGGTAATCAGAGTGTTCCTGTTTACAATGCAGAACCTGGTATGCGCAAAGAATTTGGTAATTGACAGGAGCATACAAACAGCATACATTGAAGCAATCAGATCCGCGCAGCACTTTATATACATAGAAAACCAGTATTTTCTAGGATCATCATATGCATGGCCTTCTTACAAAAATGCAGGTATGACTATTCCTGATATGTTGTGCTGGGATCTTGCCCGAGAATTCATTGCAGCAAACCTGAAACTTTTACGTTTCTGACCTCTCATTCGCTGCATTTGCCTTACTGACATTCCAGGTGCTGATCATTTGATACCTATGGAATTGGCACTGAAGATTGCTAGCAAGATTAGAGCCAGGGAGAGATTTTCAGTTTACGTTGTCATCCCTATGTGGCCTGAGGGCGCTCCTTCTTCAAATACCGTGCAAGAAATTCTTTTCTGGCAGGTAACATATGCAAGATTCACCATGGTCTCAAACTTTATTGCATTACCTGGTGTCGTCTAGACGTCTACCTATGCCATATCAATGTTTGCTTTGAAAGTGTTCCAATTTTTCCTCAAGAGGCCTCTGGACACAACACAAAGTTGGCAGACATTAGTCACATTACAATCTGCTTTATAACACTGATTTCGAGTTAATAATTTACAGGGACAAACTATGGAAATGATGTATGACATAATAGCTAAGGAACTCAAAGCCATGAATATGGAGGATGCACATCCAAAAGACTACTTAAACTTCTACTGTCTTGGCAATCGTGAACCACCACTGGACTCGTCAAACTCAAGCCAGTCGTACTCTAAAAATGGCGATGGGATCTCACCATCTCAGAAGTTCAGGAGATTCATGATTTATGTACATGCCAAAGGAATGATAGTTGATGATGAGTACGTCCTTCTAGGATCGGCCAATATTAACCAGAGGTCGATGGCTGGTTCACGAGACACTGAGATAGCTATGGGTGGCTATCAACCCTATCACACCTGGGGCAGGGAAAACAGACATCCACGCGGCCAGGTCAGTGCTCTAGTTCTCCTTGTAAATTACGCTACACTTAGCTTTCTCTGATCTAATGACCTGTTCCTAGTAGCTAGTACTGAAATGAAGCATTTATTATACAGGTACATGGCTACAGAATGTCGCTATGGGCAGAGCACCTAGGAGGGGTAGACGACATCTTCAAGGAGGCCGAAAAATTGGATTGTGTTAGGACTGTTAACAAGTTAGCTGAAGAGAACTGGTCTAAGTTTGTGGCTGATGAATATGATCCTTTGCAAGGCCACCTCCTCAGATATCCGATCCACGTAAACAAGAATGGCAAGGTTCAGCCCTTACGTGGGCATGAACATTTCCCGGATGTTGGTGGTAAGATCCTTGGATCTCCTAACTCCCTTCCAGATGCCCTCACCACCTAATGTCTGATCCTCGACCAGCATCACTACCACCATCATTGCTGTCACACGTACATGTTCCGTGTTTTTATACATATCATTAACCTTATTACACTACTAAGTATACTAACATCTGATAGAGGAACCGCGAAAGGGGTTATCACTTCCTTCCGCGTTCAATTTTTTCTTGTTTAAAAGGGTGTGCAGATGAGAGGATTACAAATTCTTTGTACATGACTTATAATGGGGGTTATTACTAATTGATGTATACTAGTATTGTACAGAAGATAATCAAATTTCAAGGAATTTTCGGATGAGATTTGGGACAAACAGCCAGTCTGTCAATTTTCAAAACTTTCATAAAGAGTAGTGTGTGTGAATTGTGGTCGTTCTTCTTGATTGCGTTATCTGTATATAGACCAGACACATATTCCTTCAGTTTCTTACAAAATACAACATCATACATCCTACATTATCCTAATATCCTTATGCCAGAACTTCAGAACTTCATTTCTCAGCCACAGGGACAATGACATAAATAATGCAGTCTAGTGATAAGAATCAAAACCTAGTTTAGCTATCACAATATCACATACAGAAAACCGAGAACCATTTTTTTTTCACGTGTAGTAAAACTAAATCAATTCAAAGTTAATATCGTTAAATAAAATTTTAGGACACCTAGCTAGCTAGATGGACCTAAACTTTGATAGTTTACTCGAGATTTATAAATCGAGTTTAGATACAAAGAACGCGACCAAACAACAAATTGCTGACGGAAAACAGGCGACGAGCGACGGCTAGTGTTTGTGTTTTGCATCAAAATGATATTATTCATATGTTTACAAAACGTTAGCCTCTCAAACTTGGGACATAAAAAACTCATCACAAATACACACAACTTTAACCAACCCAAGTTGTCAATATTACACAAATTTGGCTCATGATAAAAATAATAATAATATATTCTAGATTAACGAACTTTTAACAGAAATTCAAACATTTAGGTAAATTAGTTAACGGTAACTTGTCCAACCATACCAGCTCCCTGGTGAGGAGCACAGTAAAACTTGTAAGTCCCCTTTTCAGTCAAAGTAACGGAGTAAGTCTCCCCAGGAGCATTAAGAAGACCTTCTTCCGGCATCGAAATTTTAGCAGCATCGACTCCGGCAGGAATCTCGTCTTCGTCGAAAACAACGTTGTGTGGAAACCCGGCATTGTTTTTGAATACGATCTGCTCCCCGGATGCGATACTGATGTCTTTAGGGACAAACGCCAATCCTCCGTCGCTTGACCCGAGGAGGACCTCCAAGGCCATTGCGTTTCCGGTGAGAATTCCGGCGGCAGCGGTGGCGGCGATGACGACTCCGACGTCCTTGAGGGAGGATTTGATTGACATCCTGGGGGTGGCGATGGCGGCGACCTTGACGGTGGCGGACTTGGTGGTGGTGGTGGCTTTTAGGCCGGTGAAAGAGGGGACGGCGACGGCGGCGGAGGAGGAGATGGTGGCCATTTTTTTTGGTAGGGGTTTTTTTTTAGAGTGTAAGGTGTTTGATGAAATGCCAAAGAGAAGTGAGAGTGAAGGTGGGATTTTAATAAGAGATGGTGGAAAAGAAGGATGAGGTGTTTGAGGTTGTGTGAATGTGTGGGTATGGATTTGTGTGGGAAATTTTTAGTGGTTTTGGATTGAGGATTTATCTTGTTCCTCATTGGTTGGAGTGGATTATGTATGATGATGTGGAATTTTGGAAGGTTTTGGATTACTATTATGTTTCTTCATTACCCATATTTTTTTTTTTGACACAGTTCATTACTCATATTTAGACACATGAAAATATGATTTTGTTAGTTTCCTCTTGTCTTGACAATATTATTATAATAGTTTCATTGTCTTGACAATATGATTTGTAAATGCAAAAAAAAAAAAAAAGAACACATCTAGTTTCATTGTCTTATATTATTATAATAGTTTTAAACTCGTGCGTTGCACGGCTGTAAAAGCATATACTCAAAGCGAAACATTTTTTATATGAAAAAATGATTTATATTTAATAGACCAAAGAAGTGGTAGATTTTAAAAAATTATAGGTTACTTTCCCTCATATCTAGGTGGAAGATGGAATCCGTAGTCATTGAGTCACATATTGTACATTCGAAAACAGATCTACAGATGCTTAAATAGATGTATGAATCAATTTTCAAAACTATTGTCTTATATTACTTTAAAACCCACTAGTATATATTTTTCGAATATGTTTAACTATTGTTGTTCTATTCTTAAATCCTAAGCTCGAGAACTTTTATATGATACATAGTGTGTAATCCTAACTTTACGTGGCTCGATAGTCGATGACCCTTACTATATACGTTTTCATCTAGAAATAATGGTAAAAAAATTCTCCCTCCATAAAAGTATATAAGTCGTTCTCTCTTTTTGAGACTACGGTTTAACCATCAATTTAACGAAAAAAAGTATTTGAGCAAAAATTATGAAACTTGTATTGTTAGAGCATCCTTTACCATGCACAAATTTTTCATTCATTCACATCTCTCTACCCACTTTCTCTCTCATTCTCATGTTTTTAATCAAATTTTCATTCACCTTCTATTACCATGAATGAAATTTTCATTCATCTAATACCCTACCACATCTTCTCTCTCCTGATAAAAAATTAAAATTTTGTGTCAAAATATAACAAAATGGGTCTCTATTTGTAGGTTATAAAAAATTAGAATTATGATATTTTTTTATATTTTTTATAAGGTATTTTAGAAAGATATGGGCATTGCAAATTTCGATAAAAGCTAATTTAAAATATTGGTAAACAAAAAATTGTAAAAACTTGGAAGTTGGGGGGAGTGGCCCCCAATTGTTGTGCATTTTTGGTGTGGAATTCATTCAAACCATGAATGATTTTCATTTCATTCATTAATAAATGAAATCATTCATGGTAACAATAGTAAATATTCATTCATACAAGAAAACTTTTGATGAATGAGAAAATATTCTCATGGTAACGGATGCTCTTAAATTTGTAGCGAAAAATTCTATCACAAGAATATTGTTTTTTACCCGTATATATTGAAAGATAGAAGTCGATCAAATCCGAATTTGAAAAGGTGCTAAAGAATTATATTCTTTTATGGACGGGGAAAATAACTGTAGCACATTGGCATTCAACCACTTGGCCATTTACTTAGCGAAATAATGAGTGTATTAATTTTGTCAAACCAATACCAAAATCAAAGTGAGAGTGAAAATTCACGTGGTACCCTCGAACTTTGACTGATTGCACATGGTACCCAATTTGGCAAGTTTGTGCACATGGTACCCCCGAACTTACCACTTTGTGCACATGGTACCCAAATAGTAACTTCCGTTAAATTTTCCGTTAAGTGATGATGTGTTAGTTAGTTGTTATATGAATTAGTTAATATTAATGATGATTTTCCATTTTAAGAAAATCAAAAAATATAAATAAAATTTTTTTTTTTACTTTTTAAAACAAATCCAAAAAATATTTTCATAAAAAATTAAATCCAAAAAACAAGTTTTTTTTTCATAAAAAATATTATTTCTCTTAAAAAAATCATAATTTGTGCACATGGTACCCTTCAAGTTACCACTTTGTGCACACGGTACCCTTGAAATCACAACATTTTCACATGGTACCCTTAGAAAAATTAGTTTTTTAATAAAGTTTTTTTGAAAAAATTATTTGAAAAAATATATTTATTTTTCTAAGAATTTAATTCATTCTTTTTAATTGAAATATTAATTCTATAATTTAATTAACTAATTATCTAACAACTAACCGCCACATCATCACTTAACGGAAAAATCTAACGGAAGTTGCTATTTGGGTACTATGTGCACAAAGTAGTAAGTTCCGGGGTACCATGTGCACAAACTTGCGAAGTTAGGTACCATGTGCAATCGGCCAAACTTCGAGGGTACCACATGAATTTTCCGTTCTTTTATTATAAAAGAAAAAAAAACAAAGGAGGTGTCTGGGAACTCTACTCTTTCACCATTGTTGTCATGTTTGGCTCTCTCCCTTTTATCCCATCTTCATCTACTTTTTTTTTATATTCAATTAATACATCACACAAAAAGCGGCAACTTTGAGCACTAAGCTTCGATTATCAGAGATCGAAACAAAGTAAAAACTTGTCAATCCAAAGTTAAGTCAAACAAAATTGATGGAGTGAGCAATCGGATGGTGATTTGCAGTGGAAGAAAATAGTGAAAAACATGACGAATTGAAAGGAGGGAAGACGAATAACTCTACTGAGTAACAAAAGGTATGACTTCTCCTCAAATTTGCATTCTTTTAACTTCTCCTCACCCAATTACAGTGTCATTGTTCTTCAACCCAGATTTTTTTTGCTCGATAACCAAACCTCTGAAAAAATAAACAAATTTTCAAGAAATAATACAATCCAAAATTTCATTGTTTTTAATGATATAAGGTTCTATATGATGAATAATTTTGTTGTTCGTAATAAAAAAAATCACCACTTGATTGTAATTCTCATTGTTGATTATTGAATACGAAAAAGGAGAAGTGGGGGTTGATCCCACTGTTGTTTTGCAGAAACGGATATTTAACAAAAATAATGAATGGAAAAAAAGAAGCTATTTTGGCTAATGATTATATTGCAAACAATCTTATCATCCCAACTTAATAAGTTTATCAAAGACGCATAATTTACATTAGAAAATTTTGGAGGCATATTTCAACAATTTTAAGTTTTTTTTTGGATATCAATGAGACTCATGGGAGATGAAAGGTACAAATAATTACTTTGTTTTGCAGGGGTTGGGAATCGTGGAAAGTTTTGGAAAGAGGGGAGAGATGATATATAAAGTTTCCTGGCTGCATCAATCAAGAGCAATTAGGTATTTAGGCGGGAAATTGATCCAGCTCCTGCTGACACGTGACATTTGCTGATGTCAGTGGCAACTGGTTTAGGGCCTGTTTGGCCAAGCTCCAACTTCTGCAAAACTACTTCTCAGAAACAGTTTCTGAGAAACAGTTTCTGGAGGAGAAGCCCCAGTTGGAGCTTCTACTTCTGAAGAACAAATTTACACTAGAAGTGCTTCTCAGAAACCAGAAACAGTTTCTCAGATTTGAGTGTTTGGCCAGTTTTCAGTTTCTAGGACCCAGAAACACTCCAGAAACACTTCAGAAGCTTGGCCAAACACACCCTTAGTAGATATATATAGAGCTGGCAAAAGCTGATACGACACAACAACACGACACGAACCGAACACGAAAATGCCGGGTTAGTGTTGGGAGTTTCCAACCCGTTTAATTAAACAGGTCAACACGTCTAACACGATTACCTAAATGGGTTAAGTTAGTGTTGAAATTTTTGACACGAAACAAACACGAATTGACCCGTTTATTTGTATTTGATATGATATTCTTGTCAATTCGTATGACCTCCTTGACTTTTTAAGTTGTATATAGGCCAAATCAAAACCGAAATAATCTAACTGTGAAAAATTAATTGTAATGAAAATTTCAGGTAGTAAAACTAATTGTGTGAGTAGTAAAATGTTGATAATGTAGTATAATTATAGTTGATTGTAGACACTTTTGGGTGTCTACACTGTAGACCTCTAGCATTGTCCGCATATTGATAAAGGTGTACAGTGTAGACACAATTAATTTGTCTACAATGTAAAATTAAGTCAATAGTAGTAAAATTGAGATTGGAGTAGTAAAAATTAATTTGTGTGAAAAAATCATGCAGTAAAATTATTTGTGTGAGTAGTAAAATTTTGCTAGTGTAGTAAAATTAATGTTAATAGTAGACACTTTCAAGTGTCTACATTATAGACCTCTAGCATTGTCCTATAGATTATACTCAGATTATCCATGAAACTTGTCTACAATACTCCGTATGAAACAGTTGCATATATCTCTCTGTTTACAACCATTATTAATCTCGATACACGTCTCGCCAAATTACTTTGTTCAACTTATAATCCTTTTGAAGTAGGTGTCCTAGGAAGAGAGGTAGTGTGCTGGATGGGTGGTTTGGTTTGTGTGTTCGAAGATCTTATTGTACCGAATCCAGGCCAATTACTTGACCTTAATAACCCTTGTAGCTAAATTCTTGACCTTAAAGTGGACGGGGAATATTGTAACACGTCAGCATAACGACGTGTTTAATGAATGCCGACATGTCATTATCCTACTGACGTCTTGTCATGTCAACTTAATTATTAGTACGATATAAATCGTAAACAGATGATGATAAAGGCATTAAAAAAACCTGAACATCCACATGGTGTTCGCGAGGTTTACCATTTTGCGCGTTAAGCTGGTAAATTATATCATGCTCCCGGGAGTACAAGGAGCATGGTGGTCCTTCTCAAAATTGAAGAGTAGGGACCCACTTAAAATTATTTAAATTCTATTCAAGTGTGGTCCCTACTTCTCTATAGTGAGAAAGAGCACCATGCTCCTTGTGCTCCCGGTAGCATGGTATAAGTGTAACAACCCTAAATTTTGACCAACTATAAATAGAAATAATTTAGAATTGTCACGCCACAATTGTTTATCGAGTCAATTGCTAGGCTAGAAATTCAATTACAATAATCAAGGAAAGTAAAACAGCGGAAGTCTTTAAATGTCGAACCTACAGTTCTCAAAACAAATTCTCAAATATCAATCCAAAATGAAATAATGTCTTTTGAAATAAATCCCCAATATGATCAGCTCCGTAAGCATGCAGCCATAACATCAAGACCTGTCAATTATGCCATCGAAGATTGACATAGGCCCCAGAAAATGGTAGGGACGAACCAGAAAACAGAACGTCAGCACAGGCTGAGTAAGAAGAATAAACATAAAGAAAAGATAAGATACGCACCTCAAGGCGCGTAGCTAACAAGAACGAATTGACGTTATAGCATAAGAACATCAATGACAATAGATAGTAATATCAAAGGAGCATCGCCGCTCACACAACAGAATCATTCATTTTATTTTAGCTAGGGTCCTACCACATAGCCCCACTTAACGAACTATGTTCGAGCTAGAGTTGTAGTTATCGCCCTAATAATCCCTAGTGTGCACACCCCTCGCTATACAGCCGGTAGGACGAGTTTCCATCTAGCAGGAAGATTAAAAGGAAGTCGGTAGCTAACCCGACCCAAAGTACCTTGATCAGAGGTATATCAAAACGATGATCGGCCGAGCCGAATCTATCGTACTCTAGGTGGATTCAATTATTTTCTTTCATCCATTTTATATACATTATTTGAGGATGAATTATTTAACAATACAATTTATAATGATCGTAAACAAGACATGCTAGAAATCAAAACAATTATAAGAGAGACCGACACTCCACTCGACCGAGTGGCCGAGTGAAGTCCTCGGCCAAGAGGCCGAGGGGCCGAGAGTCAAAACGGCCGAGAGGCCGAGAGAAAACAAAGCGGCCGAGAGGCCGAGAGAAAACAAAACGGCCGAGAGGCCGTGACATGCGGGGAAATTCGAGAATCAATTGATCAAACTAAACGAAGGTAATATGAATTCAATGATGAAATTGGAACAAGTAGCATGTGACATAAAACGATTGTGTGAAACAAAGCATAAGATGATTATACAAGGTGTATCAACAAGTCAATAGCTAGTGAAGGAATTTGTGATCAACGTTCTTACCTCAAATGCCAATCCATTTCTCCTTTTTAGTCTAACATCATATTT
Organism: Spergularia bocconei; assembly: GCA_963457585.1. NCBI lineage: Eukaryota > Viridiplantae > Streptophyta > Magnoliopsida > Caryophyllales > Caryophyllaceae > Spergularia > Spergularia bocconei. Next base: position 1,533,648 of record OY734947.1, read on the forward strand.
CCCATAATCAACCATACCCAATCAATCACAACCTCAACAATAATCCCCTAATTCACAAAGTGAAACCACAAGTCATAAATCTCACAATTAACACTAATACATCATGAACCCAAAAGGAGACAGTAGCAAACAAACATGAATAACTTCTACCTCCAACATCGGATGATCACCAAATTTGAGTATGTCATAAAAAGTTATGTCAGGAACGTCTCCTCCGAATTTCGTCCACAAACTATAAACGGATCAACGGGAATCAACCTCACACTGAACCATAACATGAATTAGGGTTTACCCACGAATTATGATATAACTTTTGATACAGAGATGTAGATCTTACCAAATTTGAATATGTTGTCACAAATATTTTTAGGAACATCTCCACAAAATCTCGTCCCAAAATATCTTAGGAGTCAACGGAAATCATCAAAGTACCGAGGGGGCGAAACAGATCTCGGGTAGATAGACACAACTCCACTAAAACATTTCCACAGAGAGCATCCGGTGGCATCTTAACACGATCTATATATTGTTGTGTTCGTATCGAAATAACGGTTCTAACGCCATCAACCACAATGTAAACAAAGGTCGTATGTGAGAGTTGTGTGTGTTTGAAGTTGACACAGTGGTGCTGGGAATTTCCTGCGGGTGGAGGCTACGAAAAGGAGAGAGAGAGGGGAGGCCGAATTGCTATGAAAGGGAAGCAAGGGTTTTTCTTTTATTTTACATAAACGGGTATGTGGGTAGATTCGGGTTTGGGTTTAGTTAGGTGGGTGAGATGCGTGATCCACAAACCCAATCCAAATCAAAATGACTAATGGATCGTCCCTTTTGTGTAATTCTATAATTAGAACTTCCATCATAATTCAATCAAATTCCAACAAAACCTTAAAATAACTCTCGATTACATTATAAAATGTGACACCCTTATTAAATAATTACCCAAAAATACGGGGTGTTACAATAAGCACTCTGTTAAGCTAACGATGTCAATTATTCTCCTTAAAGTGATGAAGTGGCGGTCATTAACTAATTTAATTGGGAAGTAATTCCTTTATGTATTATCTGAAAATTTTAAAAAAAAAAATTAAAAAGTTCCAAAATCAATTTATAAAATCTAGGTGATTTTAATTCTCATTTTCTGGAAAAAATAAAAAAATTAAAAAAAAACTAAAAGCAAAGTTATAGAATCTATATATATTATTAAAAGAGGCTTTTTTTGAGCTCCCACAACGATTGGAACATTCTAGAATGTCCGTCTTACCATATCTCTTACATAAAATTTATATTTGAATCTTACATATGGTAAATCACCAAATAATTCAATATAAACTGTATACAATATGGTAATTAAAGAATAATTAAATAAAAATGGAACATTCTAGAAACTCAATTGTACATGATATGTTAATTAAATAATAATTAAATAAGAATGGAACATTCTAGAAACTCCATATCAATCGATAAAGAAGGGATTTATCGGGCAAGGATTTTGGTATATTTTCCTAATCCTAATGTATCATATTCCTAATCCTAATCGAAGTTAAACAATCAGCTCGCTATAAATAGTTGAAGTCCTAGATCAACATTCACAATCATAATGCCTGATCATACATACTCGGCTGGCTGTAATGAGCTGCTAAAGTATTGATTGGCAAGTTTAAACATTGTCCTTTGTATGCATATTCAACATACTAATAATTTTTTTTGGTAACCTCATAGTTTTAGTGTAAAAAAAGGTTTTTATGTCTTTTTTTAAATACACATTATTATATTTTATAGTATAAGTATAGGAGTATCATATAGACCTATATAGTGCTCTATAGAGTATTCTATGTTTAGTTTGTTTCACCTACAATTTTGTTAACAACATGTTTATCGCAATGAAAGAGTATTCTAGATTCATTGATTGTTATTTGGAGTAACCATTGTTGTAGCTCACCATATGTATTCGATGCCCCCCTTATCCATATCTAGCTTTTTGATTTGATTTGAATAAAACTGATCTAATTTGATTTGATTGGATTGGAATGAATCTGATCTGATTAGAAAACAATGTTGAATAAGTTGAATCACACAAGGCCTTAATTAGCATTCAGATGTTATCTAACGTGATAAGATGTACGAGTAAAAAATTTAAGATACATCATGTGGCATTTTTGTGGGAGCGTATGTTAAAACATATAAAGGTAGTACATTATAAGCAAATTTGTTAAAAATGAAATTTACTATCTCTTTGCTCCCTTTTAAAAGGTGTTGCATTCACATGTATGTTTTGAGTAAATGGTATCCATATTGTTTCATTTTTGTAAACATTATACCCATTTGCTATATTCTTATAAGAAATGTTAGCATTAAGAATCAAATTATAAAGCATGAGAAAAATAAATCAACAAGGGTACCGTGTGAATGTTCCTAAGTATTAATTTAAGATAGTGTTTTTGAACAAAACTTTAATTTAGTTGTAATCTATAAGAGGGTGCTAATTTATATTGTACAATTAAAGACGAACGAATATTTTATTTTAGATTATACTCTCTGGTTTTTTTCCGTTTATGTGTCCGAGGGGTAAAAATTATGGTGCATATTATACGAAACTTGAAAATGTGAAAATCAGCTAAAATAGAAACAAAACGGTACCATGTGAATGTTTTAGATAATAACTTTTTGTAAAAGGTTAAGTAACAATATTTAAGGTAATGCTTTTGAAGATCGAAAAGTATAGTTGCAGTGACATTAAAATTGTTTATTTGAAAGTATAATTAGTTCCCAAGTTTGTAAATGAGGTTCATATGGTGAAAATAATTGTCTACATGGGTTAAATAAAATGCACGTAATAGTTCATATATAAAAATATTTATCGGTTTAACTTTACCATCATAATTGAATATCATCATTAAGAGACCCGTGCAACGCACGGGCTTACATCTAGTTTTACTAAAAGGAAAGTTATATTAAATTTCACTAAAATTACGTTTAAAATTATAAAAATTGATTTTTTTTTTTTTTGTGAATTTTTTTTTCCCAAGAATTTTTAAACTTAATTTTGGAATTTATTTTTATTTTTTATTTTTTAATATTTTAAGAAAATAAGAAGAAAAATTTCCCAAATTTTCTAAAATTGATTTTGAATCTTTTTATTTATTCAATATTTTTAGAAAATACATAAAGGAATTAATCCCTAATTAAATTAGTTAATGACCGCCACGTCATCAATTAACGGAGAAAAATTAACACCGTTAGCTTGAGGGGCACCACGTGCCGTATTTTGCAAATCTTAGGGACACCACAATGCAGAAGTTTCATAAATTGGGACACCACACGCAATATAGTAAACCTCGGGGACACCACGTGACTTTTTCGTTGAAAAAACGACCACTTCAAGTTCACTGGTGCCTCACGAATGTGTAGTTCGTGGATTTGAAGGAAATATTATGGAGGCTATTTATAAAATTTTAGTTCATTTAAAGACAAGAACAATCTTTAAAGTGAGGCATGCCTAAGAGAAACATAATTCCCAAAGTCTCATGTGAAACCGTGAGACCAACACACTTAAGTGATAAATATTTTATTTATATAGGAGTATCAATTATGTGTGTGTTGTTCTCACAATAACCTCTTGTGGGATATTTCTTATGAGATCGTCTCATACAAGATTTACTGATATATAGATATAAAAAAAAAAAGAATAAAATGAAGAGAGAGAAAGTTAGAGAGAGAAAAAACTAAAAAAAAAAAAAAAACAAAATCAGGTGATCTTTGGAACCGGCCATGGCTAGATCTAAGAGGTCATCAAGGAAGAATAGAAAGAATAAAAGTAGTAAGAAGAAGAATGGTACTCAGGAACTAGAAGAACAAGTGAGGAATGGGCCAATTTCGAGTGAAGCTGCGAAGCATCGATCGATTATGGAGATTCAAGGAATTCCGCCTCTCGTCTTATCGGAAGAGGAGGAAGAGGAGGATGAGGAGGTGGAAGGGACTTTGGAGTCGATAATAGAGGAAGATGAATCTGTGATGGATCGGGTTCAGCCGGAAATGAATGAAGAAGAATGGCAAACCGTTTCGCATAGGAGAGGTAATACTTCCAACCCTAATTCTGAGAATAGAGTAGGCTTGATGCAATTATTGGTGGATGATGTTAATGAGGGGATAGAATATTGGAAGAATGCCTTGATATTGTAATTGGGGCAAATCCTCCTCCAGATACTATGCAAGGATACTTCAATAGAATTTGGGGGAAAAGGGGTTTAGATAAAGTATCTTTTCTACCTAATGGGATATTCATAGTTAGATTTAAAACCATAGGAGAGAAAGATGCGGTTTTGAAATCTGGGTACAATTTGTTTGATAACAAACCTGTTATTGTGAAACCTTGGGTGGAGGGAATGGAATTAACCAAGGAGGCAGTGAAAACAGTACCTGTGTGGATGAAATTGATGAAGCTGGACCTTAGGTACTGGTCCCCAAATTGTATTCAGAAGATATCTAACATTGTAGGGAAGTTTGTTAAGGTTGACAAGGCCACTGAGGAGAAAAGTAGGCTTGGGTATGCCCGGGTTATGATTGAAGTGCAGATTAACCAAAATCTTCCTAATATGATAAAATTTTTGGAAGAAAAAGGGAATTTGGTGGAGCAGGTGGTTGAATATGAATGGCAGCCATCTGTTTGTAATACTTGCAAGGGAATAGGGCACAAGACTGAGCAATGTAGGAAGAAAAACAAGGAACAAGCTCAGCCTGTGCAGCAGAGAGTTAGACAGGTTTGGAGACCTGTTCAGAGACCACAGGCTGAGGCTAGGGTTAGCCCCCAACCCCAGCCACAATCTGATGCTAATTATATTACTCCTCCAATACTGTACATGGAACTCAGAATAGCCTTGTGGTGAGTAATGTTCATAGGCAACTGATCTTAGCTCCTCAGATGGTTCAGGAGCAGTTTGGATTAATTGGTTTTGAAGGGACAAGCTTTGCTGATATGGTCAGAATGGGAGGGAGTGTTCCCACAAATGGTAGTGTAAGACATGGTCAGGGTGACCATGGCTAGCATTGGTTTTTGGAATGTAAGGGGGCTGAATAACCCTGCTAAGCAACTGGAGATCAAGAAGTTTCTGGATGTGCAGCAAATAGGGTTATTTGGTCTCCTAGAGACTAAGGTGAAGTCTATCTCTCTAGGTAGGGTTCACCTTAGGGTGTGTGAAGGATGGTCTGTGTGTACTAACAACAGTATGCATACTGGAGGGAGAATTTGGTGTATTTGGAATCCGGATAGGTATGATGTTCAGGTGTTGAAAGTATCAGCTCAACTGATGCATTTGGAAGTGGCTGATAAATTGACTAAGCTAGAATTCTGTACTACTATGGTATATGGATTCAATGACAATAGAGAAAGGAATATGCTTTGGCAAGATATTGAGAGTATTAGTAGAGGCATCAATAAAGCCTGGATTGTGATGGGGGACTTTAATAATGTCCTTAAATCAGATGAGAGGATAGGTAGTAGGGTTACCTTGGCAGAAATTGTTGATTTTCAGCAGTGCATTCTTTCAAGTGGCATAGATGAGATTGAAACCAAAGGTAATTTTTATACTTGGAATAACAAACAGGAGGGTGAAAACAGGGTCTTCAGCAAAATAGACAGGGCTTTAATCAATACTGATTGGTTGATCCAATTTCCTGATAGCTTTGCTTATTTCCATGCTGAAGGATTATTTGATCACTGTCCTTGCACCATTAGTATGGCAAATAAACATGAAATGGGGAATAAAAGCTTTAAGTATTTCAACATGTGGAGCAAAATTCCTGGGTATGGAGAAGTAATAGATAGGGAATGGAATGCAGAGATTGTTGGTACAAGAATGTATCAAATTGTGAAAAAACTTAAAGCTCTCAAGAGGCCTTTGAAGCAATTGGGTTGTAAAAATTTGTCAAATGTGGAAGCAGCTGCTAGTGAGGCCTACCACCAACTTATGGAGACACAGAAACAACTTCAGGGTGATCCTAGTAACTGTGACATTAGTGCTAGGGAGAGAAGGGAAGCTGAAAAGTACAGATATCTAGCAAAAGCAAGGGAGAGCTTTCTAAGTCAAAAAAGTAAGATGCAATGGATTCAGGAAGGGGATGCAAATACTGCATTCTTCCATTGCTCTATTAGAGCTAGGAGAGTGAGGAATTGTGTCTCTCAGATTCAGGACACTAAGGGTCAGATGAAAACAGATACAAAGGGGATTCAGGAAGCTTTCTTGGATTTTTACCAGGAACTACTTGGTAAATCTGGAGAGTGTACTAAAGTACATGTAGGTACAGTCAGGAAAGGGCCTTTAGTAGATGAGGAAATGAAGAAGATACTACTGCAGCCAGTCACTAATGAGGAGATAAAAGTGGCTATGTTTTCTATCCCTGGGAATAAGAGTGCAGGGCCAGATGGGTACTCAAGTCAGTTTTTCAAAGATAATTGGGGTAAAATTGGAACTGATATCTGTAATGCCATTCAAGATGCATTCAGATCCAAAAAGATCCTGAATCAACTCAATAATACCATTCTAACATTGGTGCCTAAAACAAAACAGCCTGTTTCTGTTTTGGAATATAGGCCAATAGCTTGCTGTAATACAATTTATAAATGCATATCTAAGCTATTATGTAATAGAATTGGTAAAATCCTTCCTAAGATTATCAGTCTGAATCAGGGGGCATTTGTGAAAGGGAGGGACATAGTGGAGAATATTATGGTTTGTCAAGATATAGTGAGGAAGTATAATAGGAATGCAATTTCTCCAAGATGCCTTATGAAGATAGATTTGAGGAAGGCATATGATACTGTTGAGTGGAACTTTGTGTATGAGATGTTAATGGCTCTTCAATTCCCAGAGCAGATCATTGAGATGATTATGCAATGTATCACTACACCTTCATACACTATAGCCCTTAATGGTAACCATTTTGGATTCTTCCATGGGAAAAGAGGCCTGAGGCAGGGGGACCCTCTCTCCCCATTGATTTTTACAATTTGCATGGAGTATTTATCAAGGAATTTGAAGGTGGTGGCTGAAAAAGAGGAGTTTAATTATCACCCAATGTGTAGCAGAATTCAGCTGACCCATTTATGCTTTGCGGATGTTCTAGTTATTTTGTAAAGGGGAGACAAAATCTGCAGTGTTGATGCTGAGAGGGTTCTCTACCTTTTCAAGAGCATCAGGACTTTGTTCAAACATTTCAAAATCAGAAATGTACTTTGCAGGAGTGAGGAATACAGTGGTGCAGGAAATTCTTGATTTCTCCCCATTTAGAAGAGGTACACTTCCTTTCAAATATCTTGGAGTACCTATAACAGCAGGTAAAATTTCAGTTATGGATTGCAATGTACTTGCTGAAAAGATAGTTGGTAGAATCAAAGCATTAGGGTCAAAGAAACTATCCTATGCTGGCAGATTGATTTTGATTCAGTCAGTGTTAATTAACATTCACTCCTATTGGGCTAGAATCTTTTTGATCCCAAAAACTGTGATTAAAAAGATTATAGCTGTGTGTAGAAATTTTTTGTGGGAAGGGAGTGAGCATATGAGTAAATCCCCACTGGTAGCTTGGGAGGATGTTTGTTGCCCTAAGAAAGCAGGGGGCCTAGGCCTAAGAGATGTCCTGATCTGGAACAAGGCTTGTATCAACAAGTATGTGTGGTGGATTTTTGAAAAAGCAGATAAATTGTGGGTGAAATGGGTACACAGTGTGTATATTAAGGAGGAGCAGTGGAATGGGTATGTACCACAAGCAGACACTAGCTGGCATTGGAAGCAGATTTGCAAAATTAAGGAAGTTACTAAACATCAATTCACTCAAGGCCCATGGAAGAGTAGTGCTTATTCAGTTGCTGATGGGTATGAGTGGATGAAAGGGAGACAGATTAATGTGGAATGGGGTGGTCTATTATGGTGCAGATACATTATTCCAAAAGCTGGGTTTATAACCTGGGTTGCTGTGAGGGAAAGACTTATGGTGAAAGAGATGTTGATGAGGATAGGTGTATGCAGTGAGGACTGTTGTACTCTTTGTCAGCAGCAGTCTGAAACTCATGCACACTTATTCTTCAACTGTGCATATAGTAAGAGATGCCTGGAGCTGATTAGCAAGAATGTTGGAATATGTTTCCCTACTAATGGTACTTTCTTATGGTGTAACAAGAGAAAGTGGGGATCTAGAATCAGGAAACAGGCAATGGGATCTCTGATTCGTAACTTGATGTATCATGTTTGGTGGAGCAGGAATGTCTGCAGAACTGAAGGGCTAATCAAGATGCCGGAGAGACTTAGTGAGGATGTGATGAGAGGAGTTAGGAACAGAATTAGTATGATGGCCAAAGAGATAAAAGATGTTGATCTAGATTGGCTTAAAGAGAGAGGCCTCATGTAAGTGAGACAGTTTGTAATTGATCTGTGTAATCCTGGGGAATGCCCCTTGTAAACTTGTAGGTTGGTTGTTTTGAGCTATAAAAATCCTTACATTTCAGCAAAAAAAAAAAAGATATAAAAAAAAAACCGGATACTCCCTCTGTCCCAATAATTCTTTACCATTGTGTTTGGCACAAAGGCCAAGCGGGGGAGAGAGAAAGAATTATACAATTAAAAAAGCACATGAGAAGTGGGTAAAGTGAGGATCAAATAGACATTTAGCAAGCTAAAAAAAACATGGGATGACTTAACTAAGGATATAATGGTAGTTTTGCAAGCCAGAAATTATCCAAGAATAGAAAGGAAAAGAATTTGGTGAGACGACCCAAAATTAAAAAGGAAAATGATTGATCGGGACGAATGGAGTTATAATACTTCGTCACACCAAAGTAGAACAAGCCGAGGTTGTCGGATCATATAAAGCCGGCACCTTTATACTTTCTCTTGTTAACTCCATTAACGCTATGTTTGACAACCCTGAATTGGAATTAAATTCTGAAATTAGCCCAATTCTGGCGTTTGGGAAACCCAAGGAATTGGAATTGGAATTGAAATTGGCCCAATTCCAACCCAAGATGAAATCAACCCAATTCAATTCCTTTAAAAAAAACCGTCATTTCATTTCCTCATGTATCTACTGCGCGACATTCCTCCTCTTCCTCCACGCTCTCTCTCTCTCTACATCTCGACACATCGCCGCTCATCACCGCCGCCGTCATCGCCGTCGCCGGCCTCTTCTTCTCTCTCCTCTCCGATTATCAACTCAGGTAAATCTCTTTCTCTCTCTTAATTAGTTCGATTTTAAAGTTTGATTGATTTGGGGGAAATCGAATTGGCTTCATAAATGTTGTTATATGGGTTTGATTAGTCGATTTTGTTATATGTTGTCATATGGGTTTGATTAGTCCGATTTTTTTTTTATTAATTACAGTAAATTTTTCCGCCATTGTTGTCTTTGCTCCAGTAAATTTTCCCCTTTCTCTCTCCAGTTCGTCGTGTTCTTGAAGTTTTTCCGCCATTGTTGCATGTCTCTACTCTAGTAAATTTTCTTTTTTGGGTATAATTTTTAGAACTTAATGCTATAAAGTTGTGAACTTTATTAGGGATTATGATCGTTTAGTGACTGATTTTGTATTTGAACTATCGGTGTTACTGTGTTAGTATCACGTTGGTTTAGTTGAAAGATGATCCTCATACATGATGATGGTGGTGTATACGTAGTTAGTTAGTAACTTTGTTTTATTATTGAACCATATCTACAAATTGTTAATTGTGTTACTCATGGCCCTTGTGTCGAGGAAGCGTGCTAGAGAAGAGCATGATGCAGATTTATTTGTTGTTGTTATGAATTTTAAGCGTGCGCAGGAGGAAGCCGCGAAAGCCATGGATGGAGAGATGCAAAGTGAGGGAGGGAGTTTAACTAAAGGCGAGTCTTCTTCGTCAAAGAATAAGAAGCAAAAAAGGGATCGTCTTGCTGATGCTATGAGTAGCTTTGCGGAGTGTTTCAAAGACTATGTCCAGAGTAAGCAAAAAGAAATTCAAAATCCCACCCCGAGGGAAGTGCACGAGGTTGTAAGGAAGGTTCCGGGAATTGGCCGACATCAAATCATGATAGCCGCGAAACGGTTCATGGATGTTCCAGTCCATGACTTTGAGGTGTTGAAGACGCTTTCGGAAGATGAGCAGTTAGATTGGGTACTAATGTGTCTCAATGAGTAGTTAAGCAAGTCCGAAGAAATCTTTTTTTTTTTCTCAAATTAAACATTTGTATTGAAGCTCATTATACACACAACAACAACAACAACAACAACAACAACAACAACAACAACAACAACAACAACAACAACAACAACAAGCAAGCCTTATTCCCAAAATGATTTGGAATGGATTTCAAATTTTCGAAAAAAAAGCCATAGAAGCTCATTTCGGCCACATGTAAATTGTGTACGGATTTCAATTTTTCGAATTCCAATTTCAATTCTAGGGGTCTCCAAACACGGGTTGGGTATTCAAATTCCTGAATTTCAATTCCAAGGGTTCCCCAAACGATTCAGGGGGTTTCGAATCCCCTAACAGTGTAACCCGAGTCCGCCTCATTGGCATAGATTCCCAGGCAAGCAGTTGCAACTCCAAGTGGAGCTACTTTCAGACCCTGATAGTACCCGTTTCCATACGGGTTCGTCACGGTTCCGGCCAACAAGCTAGCCAAGTTTATGACCATGCCGTCTAAGCCCACGTCGTTATTGGGTGCGACCAATTGTGGGCCATAAATGGACTTATAGAATGGCCTTGCACATTGACCCGGACATTGAGTCTCTGAGTTGCCAACCCAAATGTAAGCGGACTTTTGGGGGGATTTTTTGAAAATGTAGGTTGATCCGTGAGACCCACACCGGTTCTTGCAAAATCCGTCAACCGTCACATCGGATGCGGTCAAGACTATGTTGATTGTGTTAATGTCTTGGCTGCCTTTGGAAGCTAGCTCAACAAGGTGCTTGCTAGTGAGGGATTTCCCTAGGGTGTAGGACTCGTCTATAACTTGGTTACCCAACGAGATAGCTAGTGAAGTTTTGGCCTTGGGATTTGCGAGGCGATGACATTTGTCAATGGTACTCCACCACGTCTTAACAGATGGTTGAATTTTGCTTTTGGACGATGATATGGATATAATGAAGTCAGATATTATGGCACGTTGTGCAGGACTGAAGTGGCCATACCAAATGAGATTGGTAGTTATTTTGCCACTAAGAAGAGTACCCTTGTGATATTGAAAGATCATGGGATGGGTGGTGTCGGCGAGGCGCCTTGCATCCAATGAGAAGCTAAAGAGTGTAAGCAGAAGAGTAAAGCATGGAAGTTTGTTTAAAGATGCCATGGGAATTACACTAAAAGAGGGTAATGTGATATTATATGAGCATATGAGAATATTGTGGGATGAAAGAAGAAATGAGAACATTAAGTTCATATATAAGAGGGACAAAGGAATCAGGATTCACTAGTGGAGAATAGGAAATAGTTGTAAGGTAAAGGAAGGAGTAGAGTTTTGAAATTAAAGAAAAGATTAAAAAAGACCACATTGGCTCTTGTTTTATTTCTACTAACTCCAAACTCCAAGTTGTAGCTAATATATACCACTCCGTTCTAAATTATATTTCCCATGAAATTTGAAATCCTCTCACATAATACTATTTTATGGGAAGTTTAATTTGGGACAAAGTGGTAGTTACTTATGTGTTGCAAACGGAAATTATTTGAGTGGCATGTTAACTTTGGGGCGAAACGACTAGTATCCAGTCGCACCTTTATGTGCCGGAACGAATTTCACTTCTAAGTCCGTGATCTTCATCACGGCCTAGCAAGTCTCGCAACTACCTTTCATACAATCTCACCCAAAAGAAAAAACCTACTTACATACGGAGTACAACAACTGTTTCGTCCCACATTTTTTTTTTTGGCAGTAGCATAGGTTAATTCCAACACTGTATACACTCGGTAGGTGTTAGACAACGAACTCAACGGCTTTTGGTAGGGATTAGGGAACATACAATGGTTTTATACCTTCAACATAAGATTTGTCGGGGTGAACGGGATCTATGGATAAGCTATCTATCACTCAGTGACCTTTCATGTGCATAATTGCAAATAAATGGTTCGGGAGTTGGGTGTACTCCGTAATATTCTTATTGCTAGTAGATTGGTAATAGCTTGTAGCCTCCTCTAATAATAGTCCATTTGACATTACTTAATAATTTCTGGTAATTAATTTGAAGACACCCTCAGTAAATTATTAGAGTCTAAACAAATTAGACATAAAATATTGACCCTAGTATTACATCTTATAATTATTTCTGCTCCGTGACATTTAGTGCCACACTTGAAATCTTTTAAGTTTAATGCTAATGTCCTGAAATAATTCAAGCTCACATTTTGTACTCTAATCAAACTTGATACCTTGAAAATTATTAACCGAGTTAATATGCAAGTACTCTAGCAATAAGGTGATAGGTTTCTCTTTCGATTTCATCGGTTTTTTTCTTTGGCATAACCGCATAAGGTTGCCTTAGCTTTGAATGCAGTCTTCAACACAACTTCTGCCACAAGTGACGGAATGAGCTGATAATCGGGTATTAGCGAGGAAGGCGTCGTAACCGTGAGTCTTATTTAAAAACACGAATATGTTAAGCAGCAGTCATGGTCTAGGAAAGGAAGTACTACACTATAGAACAAAATTGCATGTACTCGTATGTATTAGGGTCATATTGCTAAGCTAATTATTCGTGAGGACAGCCTAATCTCTACCAACAATAACATATTCTTCCCTTTTGCTGGAATCAAGCTGGCCTTTTTTGTAAATTCCCAGTGATATACTATCGCTGGGACGTTGGCTTCGTCTTCCAACTTGTTTAATTTATAAGTTTTTGAGTTAGGTTGCCCAGTGGCCACTGCCCACTAGGTAGACATTAGCGGCGCTAACTCATACTCCAATTAATTGAAAACCGACCCGGACATCGAATCGACAGCCCAAACGATTCGAAGAGTCAACGAGTTCATTCTATCCAGTCCAACCGCGCTCAAAAACCAAAAAGAGATATTATTCACAGTACCCTTGAAATTTCCGACTTTTTCTATGGTACCCATTGGAATTCCGAAATTGCCGTAGTACCCCCGAGGTTTGCGTTTGACCAAAATGCGAACAGATACTTAACACCCCTAAATTACTATGATATTTAGCTATTAATTAACAGAACTAATTTTTAATCTATTGATTGAGAAAACGAAAAGAAAAAAGAAAAAAAACTACAATAAAGAAAGTCTCAAATTCCAAAATTTTCTCTCAAAGCTCGGCTCATATTCAGCCAAACCATGCTCGAGCTTAAATCCAATTCAAGTTTCAACCAACCTTAGTCAATCTCGAGCTCACTTAAACTCAAATCAAATGTAGTACTCATATTAAAATACACGAGTACGTAATTTGAGGACTCCCTAAACAAACCAGAAAAGTAATAAACCGAGTCATTCTCGCCCACCATACTAGTTCTAGGCTTGTCGAGAACGACGAGCACGAGCTAAAACTTCCGAGACCTTACGAGCTCGACCTGGCGTTCGGCTCGTTTCCGGGGCTCGACAACCCAGCACCTCAAGTTAAGCCACAAACAATGCGATTAATAGCACGTGTATAACAAAAAACAACTTAACAAAGATATCTGAGCTTTACGAGTTAAACCTGGTTTTCCTGTCGCCGAGTTTCCCCCAAATCAAAACATTGTCCGAAGCGTAAACCCTAATTTTCTCTCTCTTCCCCCCTACCAATCGGGAAAAAAATGGTAATTTTCGCAATCTTCTTCCTCAATCTTCCTTTAATCTTCTTGTGATGTTGATGAATTTAATTGTTTTTACCCTCAATTTAATTTCAATTTCGCCGTTTTTCCCTGTTTTGCAGGCCGATTCTAGTCGCAGAAGGTAATTTTTCTCATCTTTCGAAACGTTTCCTTTGGTTTTTTTTTTACCTGAATCTGTTGCATGGATTTGAGCTTCTCTAACCTAGAATTGTAATTGTAATTATTTAGTCGATAGAAAATATTTTGTGATGTTGATTATCTCGATTTGTTTTTCTTTGTTTTGCTATTTCGATTGTAAATTTATGTTGTCTTGAACGTTACGCTTCTGATAAAGGTGAAGAAATTATTTTCACTAGGTTGGGACGTGAGAAAGTTACATTCTTTTATGGGTATTTCTAAAGATTGTAGAAGCTTGTTGGTGAAGGGGCAATAGGCAATCGTTAACCGTACTCGAGATCAAATGCCGGGTTCTTGATTGAATTTATATCAAAATCGGGTGTGGGGAAGTTGGAACTTTTGTTATGGGTAATTCCGAGGAAGTTGGAGAGAGGGGGGATGGTATGTTGTATTGGAGATGGAATGTCGGCTTCTTGATTTGCCTGAGTTTAATTCTAAATTTTGACTAATGAGTTCTAGCTAATGGTGTTTGTAAGGTGGAGTCGGTCTTAGGCATCGTCTTATGGCCAAAATGGTCTCTAAAGTGGTTAAATATGTTTCCTTTTTGGTGATGGACTTGAGATTTTGTATCTGGGAGATCATTGTTTGTTGTTTGTAACGTTGAAAAATTGGGGGAGGTGGTAACTGCGAAGTCTTTCGTAGCAATATAGCATCCCATTTCTTTGCTCACTCTTTTCGCTTATATGAATGGAGGATGTTTCTTTTCCTTACTTTTTCATGTCGTCTTTTAAAATGTAGCTGTCATTAGAAGTCGTTTGATACTTTAATCTTAATCCTTACAATTGATGAAAACCCGCTATTCTTTAATTCTGTGTTAGTATAGCATGCCTTAGCCAAAGTCTCTCGTAGCTTGCCTTAGCCAGGGCTTGTTAAAGGCTCCTGCTACTGCATGGTGGGTACATTAAGCTTTTAGCAGTTTGACCTGCGGCTATTATGTTTCCGTTTGATATGTGTTTCTGGCCATTATTGTTGCATGTTTGAAGTTCTAACGCTCTGTAGAATTGGCTCTCTTATGTTTTTCGTCTGCTCTTTTAGGCTTATAATATCGGCTGTTGCATCTGGTTAGGATGAAAATAGGGACATAACTTGTGGCTGTGGTGTTTCTCTGGTCCGGTTAGTTGATGACCTATGGTGAAGAAATCGTTAAGGGGTAGTATTTTGTTTAATCCCTATGAGGAGACGGACTGGGTTAAAGTGACCATCTTTACAGGGAGATAATGTGGAAATTGTTGAGTTTATTTCAATCCCTATAAGTAGTCACATGGCTGTAATCAATGGGTCTATGGGTCTTGTCCAAACTTCAAAGTTTTTAACAGTGCTGCCTTTGCTGTGTAGCATGTACTAAGAGGTGGTTTGTCTTTGTTTCTCGATGCAGTTATTTATCCTTAATAAATAATCATTAGATTTTACTTGTTGGCTTGGTTACCTGATGTTTTAGTAATTATGATTACGTTTTTGATATGTTAATGATTCAAGCATCTCTCCCCGTAAAATTAACTTCTTGGTTCTTAATATACTTAGCCTGTATCTACTTTTATATATGGTATGAGTTTGATTTTCGTATTTAATTTTTGGTAGTATCTTGACTTGACCACTATGATTGTAGTCTAATTAGACTTTTTCTCATTGCTGAGTTTTCCGGTGAGACTTAGATTTGTCCATCTGCTTTCTAAGCCAATTGTTGGTCTCTTAATTTTTTGTACAGTTAGTTCTTGGTTAACTAACATTGTGAGCTGCATATCTTCTTTATAGATATTCCAGATCACCATCTCCTCGAAAAGCACGATCACGATCTCTGTCAAGGTCTAGGTCAATGTCTAAGTCCAGATCTCCGTCTCCAGCTAGATACCGATCGCGCTCTCGATCCAGGTCCATATCTCAAGGCCGTGGCAGGTGAGCTTGAATCCTGAATATTTGGTGGGAAGAAGTCAACTATTGATACTTGTATGCTTAATGCTAGACCCTTATTATGAATTTTCAGGGAGGAAGTCAACAATCCTGGAAACACTCTCTTTGTGACAGGTCTTTCTTCCAGAGTGACAGAACGGGATCTTCAGGATCACTTTAACAAAGAGGGAAAGGTGAATACTGAATTTGAGGCGTACTCATAAATCAGAGTGATCCACGATGATTCCTGTGATTGCTTGATAATATGACTGTTGTGCTTACAGGTTGCATCATGTTTCCTGGTCGTGGAGCCACGTACACGCATATCTCGAGGCTTTGCTTTTGTGACAATGGACTCTCTTGAAGATGCTGAGCGCTGCATCAAGCATCTTAATCAATCTATTCTTGAAGGCCGTTGCATTACTGTTGAGAAGGTATAGTTCTTCTCTTTTGAACAGTGTTGTGTAAAGTAAGAGGTACATATTATCCTTTCCCTCTTAACTTGGAGGTTTTTGGTCACATTCAGACTACAATGTGTCAGCTTTGTTGGCAGCCGTCAAAGATGATCAGTTTCATCGATCTCAACTTTAGACAAACAGCTTGATCAAACGGCCAGCTAAACACATTTCACATGCATCTGATCAACTAAACATAGCAAATAGTGTCCAACAACAACTTAACAACATCCGCACTCACCATCAACTCTCAACTAATCAACGGATATTTTCAACATGCAACATTTCTAGGCAGGCTTTTATGGTATTTCATACCTGATGCTATCTGTTGGTATTGCTATTCTCTTGTGGGTTAATTTTTAATTGGTTGGTTGCTATTCTTGCATTGCCATGATTCCTCTTGATGCTTTCTACAATCTACATTTTGGTTTAGTAAATTCCTTCCCGCAGAATGCGTATATGAGTATTTCCTCGTATGTTTCTTTGTGGAGCATTATTTCACTATTTCTTTGTGATTTGCTTGCGTCAATGAGTTAGTTACTGCACTTGGGATGGAAGGGGGTTAGTAGGTATAGGTTGTCTTATTACTGTTTGTCTCTCTATGGGTTTTGATAATCTGTATATCATCAGATCATGTTCTTGGTCATTAATAAGCGTGTTACGTTCTTCAATGTCTCATTTGTTTACTATGGATCGTTGTTTGTTCGACGACAGTTGTTTCCTTGCTTTTGTCTTCTGTTTTTGCCACCCTTGTGATTGGTAAAGTATTCACATTTAATAGTCTGAAGGCTAGATGGTTGCTTGGTTAGAGTCTAACTGAGTCTTTGGCTCAGTGAAGAGTTATTATCAATACGTTGAATAGAAAGAATTATTTAACAAATCATTAAAGCAGGTGGTAGAATAAATGTTATTTGGTTGTTCTTCTGTTTCTTTGTAGAGGAGGGGAGTTTCTAAAATCTGGTCCTTTCCCTAGTTGGTTCACCTACTCAGTTATCTCTCACTTTGTTTTGCAGTTACTCCAATGTGAGGTTGATGCTGCCATAAGTACATGCATCATTTTTTTTTTTTCTGTCATCATTGTGGCAATTTAGATTAAAAAAAATTTAATATGTTAAGACTACTCCTCCGTCCCACTTCAAACACCTGTGGGGTATTTGTCGTGGAATAAGGAGAGTTGTTAAAGTAAGTTAATTGGTGGCAATGGAAAAATATTTGGAAAAGGGGGAGAGAGAATGTGAGGAATAGTAAAAAGTAGGAGACAATCTAGGTGTTTGAAATGGGACGAAGGGAGTATTCTTTTTTCTTGTGATGGTATGTTTATGCATTGTGACTTCTGAGGGTGCTTGACAGGACTATTGAAAGGAGTTCACAATTTGTACTTGCTGGGTCCCATTTATAGTGTAAAATATCTGTCCCCTCATTTGTGTTGTCGACTTTCATTTTCAGAGTGTAATGAACATGTAAATGCATTTTTTTATAGTGGAATAAATTTTCATAGAAAAGGGTCATATTACATTCGAACTTAGTTTCAATTGTTTTCAAGAATTTCTACATTTGACAATACGTCTGTGATAGAGGAAGTACTCCCAGAACCCAAGCCCAACGTAAACAATTGAATGAATTGGAGGGAGTATAAGGTTTTGATATAATGTAGTAGTCAAGGCTGAACGTGGGGGCTTTTACGTAGGGTGGTGGAGTTCGACAGCCAGCGTTTCTTTGGAATAGTGTAATGCCTTTCTAGTTGCATGTAGTTTGCTTTCTTCGCTACAACTTAGAACCAACTTCTATGCGGCTGAACATGACAAGCAATGGGGGATCTGTAGTGGATCGGTATGCTAGTTACAGGTTTGCTTGGAATAATAAATCTCTTTCACGGAGTAGAAGATGACATTACATCTCAGGATACCTTAAGTAGGAGTTTGGATCCCATGGAGTTGATTTGGTAGAGTTGGTAGAGTTTGCTTTAATGGGTAGTAAAACAATAGGAAGTGAATCTATTAATTCACAAATAAACTTTGACTTATTTTTTTCTTACCATATTGGGTAAACTCAACCATATGGAGTTTATTTTTAACTCCATGGGATCCAAACTCCTTAAGTAGGTGTTCCCTCTATGTTAACAAATTGATCCCAGTTGACCATGGACCAATGTTTATGGTAAGTTCTAAGTCAGGAGTAGTGTGAGTATTGACTTAAAAGAATTGGATGAACAAAAAAAGGAGATGCGAAGAATTGGATTTAGTAGAGGGAGTATTTGTATTCCCCCATCACATTATCAATACTTTATGGCTACATTCTTAAGCATACTTGACCAGGGGAGTGTGTTTCATGAGGGAATGTATCTCGTTTTAGTTCTGGTTTGTGGTGTGGCAGTAGTTCAGTAGAGCGTTTGGATGGATGGAATTCTGAGAGAATGTTGGACCAGTTAAAGGAAAGCTGAGTTGTTGGTGAACTAGATAATGAGTGTGGTCGTGATATTAGAATGGATAATAGAAACCATTCCATTCCTGACCTTGTGTCCTTGATTCTTCTTTCTTTCGGTTCTTTTTTTTTCTTCCACTTGTAGACAGGAAATAATTTGGATGAGCCATGAACATAGGTCTACATTATGGCGTCCTTCCTAATTAGTCAGAGTCGGCTTTGGTCATCCATTGTAAGGATGTCAATGATGCCCTTGTAGCTTTAGCCAAGTGACTGAATATTATTAAGTATGTTACTTATCTTGACTAAGTCAGCCATTTAAGTGAATTTTCTGTGAAGATGGTTTTCTTGTGCAATTAACAATTTGTCCTTAAGGTAGTCAGTTTTTTAGCTCGATTTACAGCATCACCGTTGAAAATTATTTTTTGGTATAGAATGATGGGCGTACTGCGACAGATTTTTAGCAGTTGGATTGTGACATACTTTGTGTAAAATACATGGAATTTTTCAGAACTTCTCTTTGACTATGAAATAGAAGTATACGTGTTATGTTCTTTTTTTTTTGTTCAACTCTTTGCTGCTGATGATTTCTGAAGGTTTCAGACAATTAGTGCTGATGTGAAAAGTTGCAGTGTGATCAATTTCTTCTCTGCTATTACTGTTAGTCTGTTACTTGACGCATCAGCATAATTTGCTTAAGAATAGATAGAATGAGGTTTCCATCTTATTTTTCAGTCAAGGAGGAAGCGGGCTAGGACACCCACTCCTGGTCACTACTTGGGTTTGGGCAAATCACGAGAATCAGGTAAGCTTCTTTCCACCCATTGTTATCTCTCTTGATGTTGAAGCCTTGAGTCAAACCTTTGGACGTATATTTACCTGATGCATTGGACTTGTAGGCTACCGTGGCAGATACCGGGGAGGTTATGGACGTGATGACTATGAGCATAGGAGGTCCCCCAGACGTTCGCCTTATCGAGGTGGTCGAGGTTATTCCCCTCGTCGAGGTTATTCTCCTCGTCGCTCACCCTATGCTGAAAGGTCAAGGAGATACAGGTCAAGGTCTTACTCCCCTTATGGAAGTCCTGACAGGGGATATGGACGTCGCTCTGGTGTCTATGCCAGATAAGAGAGTACTTTATGCATTCAGAATCGATGTCTTTCAGACTTTTGTTAGAACTTCTTACTGTTTTAGAATGTGAAGCCCCGCTGCTGGTATTTGGAATCCTTTATATAGTTGTAGTAAGTTGTGTCATCTAGGATCTGACTGAATTTGGAAAGGCGTGTATGACAATGTATTTCTAGTTTAATTTGCATGATTGCAGTGCAGAGCACGACATATGTTTGGGACTTCTGATTCCCACAGCTGGTGTTGAAGCTTGTGTCCATGTCTATGCCCCGTTACGGGCGATAGTGTCATCCCTTGTTCTTTACCACACAACCCCACTCCTGCGAGCTTGTGGATTGTGGCATTACTCGGCCATGCCATCGCGCTCTCTAGCTTCTGTGGAAAAGCAATGTGGACGCATTGTTTCTGCTATGAATGAATACAAAGTCACTCACTTGGCATATATACAGTAATCAAAGTGTTCATCCCCAATAGGATGCTTTATTTATGCCCAGAGTTAGACCGGAACTGGTCGGGGTCTTATTCATGTCTCTAGAAGGGCGCGGTGTTGCAGTACGTGTTTCATGTATAAAATGTAACCAGAGTTGTTCGTTGGGATGCTACTTGTTGAATGTTTGTCGAAAAGCAAGTAAACTATAAAGTCATGCATACCACGCTGCCATTCTAGTTACAAGCTGCGGGTCAGGGACTCAGCTGGTTCCTCCCTTTTCAAGTTTTTCATCTACAGCAGCACTCAGAAGGTCTGGTCCATTCGGAATTTTCCCCGGGAAATTTTTAGTCGGAGAATCAGGGATCGCCATGCTGCGTGCAGAATGCATATATAATCATGAGATGAACTTAGTGAGGATCCTGTACAGCATATGCTACTTTAAGGAAGGTGGCTGTGAAGAACCTGTAACTGTCAAATTTACGAGCTCACCTTTTATCCACGAACAGCATAGAACGCATTTCACAGTTTTCGAAGCTGCAGATGCATGAAAAACAACTCATAAGCTCATAACAAACTAAATTAAGACAAACAGGTTGCTACATTCTGATAATTCTAAGTGACAAAGGTGCATCAGATAAATGCAATAAGAAGGTTGAAGGTACTTGCTGTGTGCATATTTCTTGTTTCAGAATCTGATGGCAATCATTTCCGAATGCACTAAGGGTGTCGAACAAGAAACAACTGTGGCTAACAATCGCAATTTCCTTCTCTTTACGGCTCCATAACCTACGCCATATGCATAAATCAAATAGCAACAAAGCGAAGTTCTAAACCAAAGTATCCAAATTAATCATGAACAGAAGATACCAATTCATAAACTTCATTCCTCGCTCTGCAACCTCTTCATCTGTTTCTCTCACGTCTGCCTTCCACAGTGCATCCTCGTCGCTTTCTATCTGAAGTTTCCGACATTGAAGGAACAAATTAAAGTCCAGTACGGGGCACCACAACGTGTAATATGTACGCAGTTGCTTTTTTTAAATTCGACTTCACTCAAACGTACTTACTAGGGAGAAATCGATTGCAGGGAAAGAAGATTGGTACTCTCTCTTACTTCTCCTCTTATCACATGGATGGATTTCCTACAATAACAGGACATGAATCAAAGGAAAGATAGAACATACATACAAACTTCCTGTGTTCTTTTTTCCATCTGTTAACGTGTGAGTTTGAATATGTGAAACATTGTTAACAAAGCGTTAACAAATGAAAAACATAGAAGGTATCTGTCATTCTGTCTTGAAATTTCTTAGCGTAATAAACACACCAGGCGCTCACGACAGAGCTCAACAGCTAAAAACGGAGGGCAGTCAAGACTCGAAATTGCAGGGCGGCCACTGTTCCCTACATCTGCCACCATGAGTGGTGGTACATGTATAATATCGTCAGAATATGCACCACCTCCAAAAACTCCGACTGCAGTTTGCATAGCCCTGCCAAAATCACAATTTTCGGATATGTTGAATTTGATTGACCACCAGAAAAATCGAGAGAACGTATGTAGGAAATACATACCTTGTCATAGGAGACGTGATCACTAGCTCGATTTTCTTGGACAAGCCAGTAGCCTGGACATGCTTGCGCAAGTTATCAATCTGTAAACGACAATTTTCGAAACATTTAGAAAAACGGTATGAGTATGAGCAACTCTAATGGCAGACCACTAACGACTTTGTTGGACGAATATATATGTATATATACAAAAGCGAACCTGGTTCCAGCCAAGAGGGGTCAAGCTTGCATCTAAGTAGTCGTCCGACAAGTACGAGTCATAGTCTAGTGCTCCTGCAAGATTGTGAAATCCTTGCGCATGTCGCACCTTCACAGTTTCGGAAACGATCAGTACAAGATAATTACAGGTTTAGAGTTCAGTAATTAAGTTTAAAACAACAATCTTATAAGTTATAACATAGTGGAAGACATACAAAATGAAGGATTTTGCACCGGTGGATCGGGTACACACCTTGCCCGCCGCCTGAAGCATCCATGTCTAATTTTCAATGATTCCCCGTGTGTTGGACTACGCGTAGCACACGAGGAAATCAAATATCTACAAGGGTACAACTGTATAAGCCCAGTGAAGTTTCATCATAATGATAAATCAATCGGCTACACGAGTACTTTACGAGCTTATAAACCATTTTCTTTATGTGGATTAGTACTTCTCCCGCACACTTGAAAAATCCTCAACACGTACGGTGAAATTACATGCAAAAATTTGGTGAAATGTTGATTGTTATTGTATTTGTTATTCATGATTCATCAATATTATGAATTTATGATATATGATAAAATTGACCTATTATGTTACTACTCTTCATGCATATAACATAAATTAATTTGATGAATATATCATAAAGTACACCATTTCGTATATGTATATAGTTCTCTGAAGAGAAATAGAAGGGAGCGTACGTACCTGATGAAGGCGAGAGTGATCAGGAGCAAACCGGAGAAAAATGTGAATGAGAAGACTCCCTTACTCCCAATAAGAACTAATCTAACAACTGGAAAGACTTATGTTTGAAGTCTCTGATATATTAATAAAAAATAAAATAAAAAGTAGTTTGTAACGTCGGTTTTTGGATTCATCGTAGGATAGCATTTCAATGATGAAAGAATTGTTAATGTTTGCCCAACTATACAGATACGTACCTGTTCAAAAAAAAAAAATAAACTATACAGATACGTAGGAGTACTTTGTAAAGTGTATGTAAAGATGATGTTACATTTTGCATGAATTGGAGGAAATACAAGGAATCAGTTTCCTAATTAAAAAAAAAAAAAAAATTCTTTTCAAATTCCAGCGAAAAATAAACCCATTTGAATCCGAATACTTTTTCTTTTATACCAATATGTCGTGTGTATCGGTTTTTGCATCAATTTGGTTATAGCCACACAAAAGAAGATGGTTTCAATCTATTTATCTTTTTTTTAGTTTTCTTATAGGTTTGGCCAAAGCTAAATCCAGGTCAATAGCTCAGCCCAATTGCCCAAACTCATACTGTCAAATGTCGCGGAGTTTCTTGGGCTAGGCTTCAGCCTATTTTTGGGCTTTACTAGAGGTCCAAGCCCAAGGGAAAATCCGCACAATCCGACGGGTCTAGACCATTTGATCAGCTTACACTTACACTACATGGACATCCAGACATGTATTGCCATATTGGTATGTGCATGAGTGCATTATCCTTCTACAATTAGAGGATAAATTAGGAAATCTTGTAATAGAAGACACAAGATTGAATTAAGCAGAAAGAGAGAGTGAGGTGAAATGCAGGGAGCTTAAGTGGGCAATAAATGAGGAAGAGCAGGAATTAAATTAGGAGGGAATCTTTGTCTGACTGCAAGCAAGAGTTTTACAGGAGTTATAATTACAGCAGCCTCTCCTCGTAAATTTAAAACTTCTTCAGAGATTCCCCTGCATGCTGCCCTCTCCCCTCTCTTCTTCCTCTTATTTACTCCCATCCCCCTTTTCTCCAACTTTAACTTAACTTAAATGTCTTTGGCTTCAAATTTAGCCATCTTCTACCATCTCTAGTGTAGCTGTGTAGGTATAGTTAGTTCATATGGTTGTTCACGCTCGTTCAAATTACAAAATTACCTTATAATTAAACCAAACGTAAAAATTGGGAGTAACATTTTTGTCAATGTTTTTTATGTAGCGATATCAAAATTTCAAGAGCTAATTGACATGCAGACGAAAAAGATTAAGTTTTTATATTTGTTCTCAAAGGAAGGCAGGAAGTCATATGAATTAGAATCACTTTACATGTCTATATATACATAATGTACTACTCCCTAGTATCTCGGTGATCGGAATTCGGAAAAGCTTCTGCCGATAGTTGAGGTCTGGTTTGAAAGAACTAGTTTAATTAAAAAATGTAGGTTTATGATTGAGGATCCGTCAATGATTTTAAAGCTAAACACCTGATTTAAAAGTCACATAAGCTTCTTCACCATGAATTGAAATTATTATGGTCATTTATAGTCTTCAACAACTCTTGGCTTCATTTGGAGCTCCCAATCCCATGAAAATGGAAGTACAAAAGTCTTTGTGTTTTGCCCTCAAAGATTTTTAGAAGTCAAGAGTGATGGTTAAATTAATGACTACTCAACCCGGAAACAAAAACAAATTTTAATTGGTGAAATAAATATATATTGCTTGTGATTTATAAATTGATCAATTTTATAAAATGTGGTAATCTTATGATTTGTTCCAAAAAAAATACTATGTACGGAGTAGGTAACTCTTTCTTTAAAGAAATTACTCCAAGTTTACGATAAATAAGCCCTAGTATTGTGATTACTAAGAGAGTGCCGAAAGAGATCGTCTTATCACTATTTGTTAAATACTGATGACGTTGTTTTGTCATCTTCTCTTTCCGGAGAAAGCTATACGGTAGTGTTTCGTCCTTTTGATAAATTGTTTACGCTTGATTTTAGATATTAGAGAGGAATACTAATCAGATATAGTTAAACTTACACTTTAAAACGAATGGATGGATGCATGGGTGAGATGTTTCGTCCTCTACATAAAATGATTGTTTCAACTTTAATTTAGTTAAAATCATTGACCACAAAGCAAAAAACCGAAAACCTCTCATGGTCCCAAGCGTATTAATGCTTTTCTCTGATCATGTACATGCCTACATGGTATGGTACTAAACAGAATAAGAGTATGATAGTACATAGTGAAAAACATCTCTCCTACAATATGCATATTTTCACTCCATGACATGTTTCTTTCGGCTCTATTCCAATTACTAGGATGCTTTTATATTGAAGGGATTTTACTACTGGTATATTGAGTACTACGTATCAACCTTAGGGTGTGTTAGACCAATCTCTTGAAGTATTGCTGGACTGTTTCTGGGTCCTAGAAACTGGAAACTGGCCAAACACACAATTCTGAGAAACTGTTTCTGTTTTGTGAGAATCACTTCTAGTGTTAATTTGTTCATCAGAAGTAGAAGCTCCAATCCAATTTGGAGCTTCTCCTCCAAAATCTGTTTCTGAGAAGCAGTACTTTTGGAGAAGTTGGAAGTAGGCCAAACAGACCCTTAATAGTTGTATGTTTATAACTCCTTTTAGTTTACATAATTCCGTTCTAATAAATAAATAATTCTATAACCACGCCATGAGATTAAAAGAAATACTTTCATAGTTGTAACTTGTAGGTCTCATCGAAAAATAAAAGAATGAACATTAACAACAAACATATGTAGAAATGATAGATTGAAAACAATACAAAATGTTCATACATACAAATATTCACTTATTCCGGTACATATGCTTAGTACACGCGCAATGTACCAACAAAAACAATAATGTATTTCATCCGTTTCTTTCTTAGTGAGTTCACATTTAATTTAGAAATATTTTATAATATGGTTAAATGTTCAAACCTAGTATTAAATTCCTCAAAAATCAAAGAAAATAATTCTATGAATCAACAAAAACAATTTTTTCCCTCAAATCTTTCTCCTCTTTATTATTAGTGATACACCTCTTGAGTATTTCAGAACGGACAATGATAGAGGTCTACAGTGTAGACACTTGAAAGTGTCTACAATCAGCATTAATTTTACTGCACTAGCAAAATTTTACTACTGACACAAATAATTTTACTGCATGACTTTTTCATCACAAATTAATTTTACTACCCAAACTCAATTTTACTACTATTGACTTAATTTTACATTGTAGACGGAATTTTTGTGTCTACACTATAGACCTTTAGCAAATTCCTTTCAGAACTGACTTAATAATGCTTTGTCTTCTTTACTATAAGTTGACTAAGATACGTCGAATAGAATCAGCAAATCAGTGAAACAAAAAACGACTCATTTCAAGCCAATTCTATAAGACCACAAAACGACAATAGTAAGTTACAAAACTATTAGGTTGCCTTGGCAAATGAGGGAATGCACAAGTACAACAAAACATGTTGATGTTGTACAAGTTCAGTTCTCTTATGTCTCAATTACCTCGTTAATTATGCTAAATTATACTTCATCCGTTTCTTGATTTTGTAACGATTTTACATCGATATTGGCCTAATATTTCAATTATAATCGATCAGACGAGTAATACTTAAGAAACTTGAAAACCATTATTACATACATGATAGAGTGAGAGTTTTAGATTACAATTTTGGGGGAAATTAAAGAAAATCAATAAGTCTATTGTAAGTTCTAATAATTAAATGGCTCATTTTCAATGATGAGCCAATGAGCCATGTATGTTGCTTGCATACTTAGGGTAACTTTGGTCATTAGTGTATCACAGGCTTCTTGGGGAAAATGAGGTAAAGTATATGCTTAAAATAGCACAAATTAAACACAAGGCATATATATCATTATCAGCTAAAATACGAATATCAAACAAATTCAAACCGACATAAAATTAATTAACTGAGACACTTCAATACTTCATATATGTCCCAGCCATTAGGTAGTACAAAAACATTACGACATTATCGGATTAAGTAATGTGTACTTAATTATTTCATTATATAACCATGAATTAGGAGTGCTAATCAAGGACCTAACCAAAATTATTCATCATTAAAACTCAATTTTCAGATTAATAATTTTTTCCGTTGTGGTACGCCTAAAGTTTTTATGTCGATCATATGTTTGCCGAAAGATTAAAAAAGTTGCAATTTCAAGAGTTCCTTTAGTCTCCACCAAATTAGAGAACCTCTATTTCATTGTAGGAGTACAAGTTTATTATTTACTTTATGATATTTAAATTAACAATTTACTAAATATTAAAAAAAAAAAAAAAAGATATTTGATCCAAGAAGTGATCATAGTAGACATGAGTAAAAATTGAGTATTCATGTAATTAACTTTAGACAAGGATCATAGTCCGATACTCGTCCTAGGATCCTTTTACTTATCTCCTATGCCGAAAAAATAAAACATTATCGTTGTGATTCCCTTTACATGAGAAAAAAAAAAAAAAAAAGATGAATTCCATTCAAAAATTAATAAAAAAATAAGAACAAACCTTTACGTAATTTGGTTGGGGCAGCCATGCCCATGCATATGAAAGAATCACTAAGATATTGGCACGGCTCAATCAAAGGACATCATGAACTAACAAGAGAGTTTTTCACCATTTTCAAATTTATAAAAACAATCACAAAAATCATATTAAAATGTAAGATAAAATTAAACTTTTTGAAAGAAAAAAAAAAACACTCTCTTATAATTAAGTTCATAATCTCTTGAGTGAACCGGGCCAACATCACAATGACACTTCCAAAAAATAACACAAAGAACTTGAATAATTATTGGTGATAATATTTTTTGAAGAATAATCAAAGGAATACTAGACAAGAGAAAAGATTGGGTAGAGAAGAAAAATGAGAAGGGGAAGAAATTATAAAAATGTGAGGAAGAAAAGGGAATGTCTCGATCAAATTTAAGGAGAAGAAAGTTGAGAGAGTGCATTAAACAACCTCCTCTACCAAAACCCATTAGACAGGACCATAGCATTAATGTCACACGACCCCTCGTCTTATTTATTTCCCTAGCTCCCCCCCCCCCTTCCCTTTTTCAGTTTTCTACTCTCTATGTCTTTAACTCTTTAGTTATGATAATGTTGCAAATTGCGAATGAGTTTGGTTGGTCTAACGATCGAGAGTTCAATCTTCCTCGAAACGTATTATTTTGGGTTCGAATCCTTATTTCTTATATACGTTGTGCGGTATATACGTACCACATTATTAGTTGCTCGTCTACGGAAAATCGGCCTGAAAGTGAGATGGAATGGAGAAAGGTGTAACAAACCGTGCATGTAAGTATATATGTAACGCAATGAGAATAATAAAGCTAAGGTTTGCGGCACGTTATTTGTCGCAAGCAATTAAGGTCGCGTGTATTAGTACTAGAAGAAGAAGATATGCATGTTGGTGTGTTTTTTGATGTTTGGTCCAACAAATTTAATGTGGATGTTTTCACGGGATAATCGTGGAGGACTATTGACTAGACTCTATGATGATCATTGCACTTTATTTGTAACAATCGTGCCCTACATTAATAAACCCTAAATTTATCGCCATTGGAATAATATGGTTAAGTTTCTTATACATAATTACATGTGTAAATGGAATTGACTACAAATGCTGATAAAACATATATACTCCGTATTAAATTAGTTTGTATAATCAATTTAGGCATTTGATCGAGTTGGTCCAATTCAACTCGATTATATAAACTCATATAGCTTACATCATCGATTTAGTAGATTTGAGTTGACAAAACTGTACTCGCTCTTTCAATAAGCGCTAATAATAATCCTTTATGCACACTACGTTAATGAACCCTAGACAAGGCTCTATAAATTTATTGCCATTGGAATAATGTGGTTAAATATCCCACTATTGTTGTCTATTTAATTTGAGGTTTAGGGCTTTTAGCTATGGGTTAGTACTTCACAATTCACATAAGGAATTGTGAAATGATATACATCTCACTCATTCTAACAACATATCAGTTACGTTGCAATTAACCATCTCTCCTGCATCGAAAATACATTTCGGAATTTAAACAACGCTACGACGTGAGCAGTTTAGCTTAGGTTAGAAATCCACTTTGTCGAAGATTGTGTCGAGTTCCAATCATCACATGATTATTTCCCTTTGAATGTTCTCACATCGTTAGTCGTTCGCTAAATCACCAATGTACCGAAAAATAAAACAAAAACCAATGGAGTATTAAGTGAAAATGGTGTTGGTTGACACAAAATCAAAAGAGTTGGTTGCATTCACAAAGAAGAAAGGCCTAGAAAGTCATGTAGCAGAAGGAGGAACAAGAGCTAGCAAATCATTAAATGAGAAACAAGAGTGAAGAAGTAAGAGGGGAGGGGCCAAGGAATCAATCTTTCTACACACACTTCCCATTTCCCCTTCTTTTTTTGACAGTAAAGTCTATCACTCATTTAGGGAAGAAGGGGAGTATTTATTGCCATAAATAAACCAAAGGGAATCTGAGCAGCAGCAGTGGCCGTTGGTTGCCTACTTTGGTTACTCAGCCTTAGGGGTCGTTTGGATACCCTCCAAATCCATAGGAATTTCATTTTCCTAGGAATTGGGTTTTTGTGGAGTTGTTTGGATAGCCCATTATTGTAGAAGTGGAGGAATTGGAAATTCCTTGGGAATTTCTAATTCCTATAAAGCATAGGAATTCAATTACCTAGCCCCCCCTTGGTCATTCACAATTCCTATGGCATAAAAATATATCAATTACTACTTTACCCCTTTATTGCTTATTTTATACTCCCTCCGTCCCAGCTCAAACACCCCGAGCCAATTTTGTAGTGGAATAAGAAATATTGATATAGTATGTTGAGTGGGTTAATATTAGGAAAAAGGAGGAGAGAGAATGTGGGGATTAATAAAAGTAGGAGAGATAATGTGAGAGAGAATGTAATAATTTAATAAAAGTAGGAGAGAGAAAGATGTCCTAAAATAGATGGGGTGTTTGAGGTGGGACGTCCCGAAATGGAATATGGGGTGTTTGAGCTGGGACGGAGGGAGTATTTATTTAGCTACATAAATAGGGGGTAACTTAGTCATTTTAATAACTAGTAAGGGAATTGTTGTATGGTAAACAAACAAGACATGGGAAATGAATTCCAAGGAATTCTAAGTTCCTAAAGGGTATCCAAACGATGTAAGGCAAATTCCCGGGAATTTGCCATAGGAATTCATTTCCCGGGAAATTCTATTTCCTATAGGAATTTAATTCCTATGCTATCCAAACGAGCCCTAAGTTTACAACAAAATTAACTTCTCTTTTGCACACCTTCCCTTTCCTTCTTCTTCTTCTCTTTAGGTCCAGTACTTCTCTCTTTATGTAGCATTTATGGTGTTGGGGCTCATCTTGTTGTTTCCTTCCTTGTGGAAAAGAAATGATATCCTAGCTATACTCTCCCATGTTTTACCTTTTTACATCGGTAAGCAGCTACTGTTACAGGGGACTGGGGAGGAGACGTGTCAAAATGAGGATTAGGACCCGAGATAACCTTTACGGATCGAGTTACGGGAGGTCGAGCTTTTAACCATCGAGCCAATTTTGATCCTAACAAATGCAAGTTGCATGCATAGTTGCATACTCCTTAATCCTTTCGATCACTTAGACAGTCAGTGACTTAGACTTGTTATATAGTGAAACATTTCGTAGAATAGGAAGCAAAATTCATATTTGTAAGATCGTAATCCATAAACTCTTAGTTTAATTGGCACGAGACTCGATCAACGTGACTGAAGGTTGCGAGTTAAAGGTGTGAGATTCGGGTTCTTGGGAATAAAATTGGATCCCAAGCTTAACAACCAGATTCGGGTTCGTAAAAACGGTTCCAGGAAACTCAAACGCAATCCGTAATATTAGTAGTGGTGGTTTAATTTTGAAACCTCATCGGTTATGTTTTCAATTCCCCCTAAAACGGTACTCACTAATTTTACACAAGATTATCCTCCCCTTCTCGGATTAGAAATGTGAACACACCCCTATATGCGTACGTACGTTACTAGCAAAGGTAGTAATATGTTGACCATGACGGATGACCGAACCGAATGCATTTGATTGGTTCGATACTTCAATTCTCGGGTGGCCCAGAACCGAATGGACCGTTACTAATTGGGACCATTTCTTGGGCCAGACTGGAAATGTAAATCAGCTGGCCAAATGTGGGAGAGTAATCTCGTCCTGATTAAGACTTATAAGCACAATTGGGCTTTTTCTGGAAGAAGATATTTCTACATTTCATTATGGGCCAATGTGATACGGTGATACCCCCAATCAACACGAGATCGTATCAACCATTTCTTTTATCATAGTTTTGGAGACCCAACTACAACGGTCAACCGGGTGTCATATTAAATCAAGCTCCGCCAAAATCGGCAATAGCTTAGAAAAAATTCGGAACAACGATATAACTCCCAACCAAATCTACACGGTCTTGAAAGTACGCAATATGATCATGAGTCAAGAACTCAAGATGGACAACATCCAGTAGAGACGAATAATAACTCGACCATCTAAATCTCACGCAAAATAGTAAATAAAATTAGTCTATTTGCGTAAAGTACAATTATGTTTCACCTTTTATTGCATGATCACATAAGATGAATAGTAAGCGGTATCGACTTTACGGACAAATAGTAACTCACTAACGATCTAAAATCTTAACCCAACCGCTACAATACAATTGATATCGTCCTAGAGTAAGATGGGGTTGGGAATGTTGGCCGCAAATTCTCCAATCACATATCAGTGATAACATACCAGCCCAACTCCTGATAACAAAGAACTACGGACTTACGGAGATGATAAACAAATAGGAATTGACCAGCTGTTGATAAAAATAAGAATTGTTGGACCTCATCGTTTACTCTTTTGTTAAGTCCACATCGTACTCTTTTCTCAATTCTTAATCCAATGTCCAATAATAAGGCAATAACGTCGTGGGTCGTTATCGTGAGCGTGATTACAGCTTTTGCTGCTCGACGTTTTCACAAGGTGCCGTGTCCGTGTCCGTGTGTGGTGGGATACGCGCATTTCTATAACTACTGTCTACTGCCATTGTTCTATAGTTCTCGGACGACCTTTGTGATGCAACTTACTTTGTAAAACAGATAAAATATGCATAAAGTTTATAATTCGGCTTCATCTTGAAAACTTCGGACAAAAATTCTGGAACAAAATCACTCATAGTTATCACAAAAGAATAACAATTGAACTCAATGAACTCTTTTTATGGCATATTATTGCACTCACTGAGGTTGAGAAACAAAGACGAACTTCTAGAGACAACGTCGACTAATAATAGTCAAATAGTCAAAATTTACATGACCAATAATTTGTAATAAGCGATTTATTCGCCTTTTAAATAGAAAACGTTATAGGTTAATTAAACGCATTTAAAAAAAAAAAAAAAATTAACTAACCAAGCGTACAAGGTTTCTTTTCATGTTTTTTACTGTTTGAGACTTTGAGACCACATTGTACTCGGATCAAACCTCAAATCAGAGTCCAACAACGTGGCGGGTCTTTATCGGGAGAGCCTGCTCACAGCGCATGCACCCACTAGCAAAATGTGGCGAATATTGGTCGTGATTTAAGTCACTAAATTGAAAACAAATAGTAGAAAAATGGAGTATGTGTCGCCATGTGTTGCACTGATGTGCTAAGCACGTGAGACCCATTGCTAATAGTAATTTAATTGGGCCAACGTCTAACGTAAATCCCACTTTTCTGCTGTTTTCTCGACTTCCCAAGTCCGACTTGCGTTTTCGAATTTTTTGACCTTCATATTTTGACTATTTCTTCAATGTCGTATTACTCGTATAATAGACTTCTTGTGTTTCACGACTAGATCGAGTATACCACATGTTACTATAGTCTTATCTAAGGAGTATTTAGTATTTACGGTACTCCCTCCATTTGAGTTCGAGTCGAATTTTTCTCACACTGTTACAAGTTACTCCAATTAAGATCATTATCACGCTTATATTATGATGATGATTTTTTCCGTAAGAGTTGAAATCAAACTTAAAACTACATCCTCTGTAGTTAAACAATACAACAAGATCAAGTGTAATTCTTCGTTCCAGTGGCACCCATGCCGAAGTTTAAGAGAGTGCAGTAAACCAGGTCTCTATACTAGCTAGCTACTCGTATAAAGAGTTCTTACAATTTTATGTTACGTTTGTAAACACAAACTATTTTTTTTAAGATTTTTCGCTTCTTACTTAGCTTCTAAATTTTTATTGCCTATGTATGATATGATGTGTTCAGATGACGATATTTTTATTAGATCATCCCAACTCATTTTAGGATCATATGTTGTTGTAAATAAGCTAAAGCTCTTTAGAATACTATAATCACTACATTGCTTCGAAAGAACTCCCATCCGCTAGCTCCTAAAGTTATTTTCTTTGTAGAAGTGGTTCGGCAAAGTGCCAAAGTGGTATCTCAGTTTGGCCACCATGGGAAACTCTGGTACGGCAATGGTGGATTCGTGGACGGTGGACCGTATTAATTTCTTTCGTACAAGAAAAGGACGTCAAGATAATAGCAAGGACTATGTTTCTACGAAGGAAAGTCGACGTACGATAAACTCCATAATAACCCCATAATATCATGAATTCATATTGATGCATGTACGTACTTGCAATTTGTTGCAATCAATTGCAACTGCTGGTCTGCTGCAACTGCTACTGTTGTGCTAGCTAGTACGGAGTATATCTCAAAGAGGTTACGAGGTTTCGTTACATCAAATTAGTTACATTTTGTTTTCTACGCACCACTACATATATAAAAGACATATAATCTTGCAACGTGAAGATCTTTTTTCTAGAGAATTAATATATGGGAGTATATATTGGTGCATGCAATGAGTAATGGGCTATTAACGGCCGAGGAATGATATCAATGTATTATCATCATTTTTGTGTTTCAAAGTCGACCTCGATACATGATGACTTGTTAATGGGCAAGTAAAGGTGGCCATTAGCCTATTATGCAAATTGACTCCGGTCACAGATGGCCATATCGTCGTATGTAGGGAGGTAGAATGCACATTGTACCTCAATTTTTAATATTTATCTCATATATTCAAACGAAAAATTTGACAATTCGAAATAAATTGCGAATTTTAGGCACTATCCACATGAAGCCAAATTGAATGCACATATATTACTAGACTACTCCCATTGTTTAGGGCCCGTTCGGTATCACTGTCGATTTCAATTTTTGTTTTTTTTGTGTAAAATATCTAGTTAAATAAGTTGAAAAGATAAATTTTAATTGTATGTTTCTATAATAGACATATTGAAAATGAAAACTGACAACTGAAAATTGAAAACCACTTTTTCTGGTTTTCAAAAACGGGACTTTGGTTTAAAAAAAAAACAGAAAACTGAAAACAGAAACGATGCCAAACAGGCCCTTAGTTTTTTTTTTTTTTTTTTTTTTTTGAGATCACTCCCATTGTTTAGTTGGGGAGACCACTACTTATATGTCCATGCTTCAATAGTATGGAGGTGACACGTTAATACTACTAGCCGGCTGTACTAGCTCGCTAACTTTGTAAGTTACTGATCATCGTTTGATCATGGAAGACACCATTGTAACAAAATCATAAAAAATCAAGATAACATTTGTCTTCATATATGTCCATGTTCTAAAATTCAACTATGTGAACCATCTTTTGACGTATTGATTTGTTGTCGTCTAATTTAATTTGCATCATTATTCAAGACTTTCTAATTAACTTTATTAGTTATCACCGATACATCTTTTAGTTTTTATCAATAAATCATTGGAGGATTCATAAAGTAGTATGGTGCGTGCTTAAAACTTTGTACATTGGCATCCATTGATTTCTAAATGCAATTGTTAATTTGTTATTATTTGTTCTTTTGCATATGATTGGAATGTTTCATAGAGTTTAATTTAACTATTATTGTCTAGGATGATGTACAAAAGCTAAGGGAATAATATGCAAGCTTTCACGTATGAGGTTTGAGGAGGACGAGCTATAAAAGACACAAGAAAGGAAGGCATAATTGGCCTAATTAGATAATAATAATAAAAAACAATTAACTCAATGGCTCAAAAGGCTCCCGTCTATCGGCCTATGGTGAAGGTGAAGGGGCCGGGGAGGGGGAGGGGGATCAGATGCAAGCAAGCCTTATCGGCCCCTATATTAGCATATATAGAGACTAGAGACTAGAGAGCCTTCGATGAAACATAACAACAATTGTGTCAAAAATCGCACCAATCAACTGCTACTTATAAGTTTATAACACATGAAGTCTTTATATCCAAAATCAAAGAATAATGATTCTTTGGGTCCACTAGAAATGAGAATAATGGTCTAATTCAAAATTTATGATTTTATATATTGAGATAATTTGACTATGCCATTTTGAAAAAACAGGATTGGACAAAATAATTCTTAACAAATGAATAATACTCCCTCCATTTTTTTTGGTTCTTTACGTTTGGTTTGAATTCCTCTCACAGATTCAAACCAAACGTAAAGAATCAAAAAAAGTGGAGGGAGTATATGGATATCAGCCTACTAAGGGTTATCACGGGTTCAAATTCTTATATTTTAATCGTTGTATCAATAACGCTCATGAACCAAAACAAAATGAAGAATATGTGGACTAGATTAAACTCTAAGCTAACCACTTTACTACTCTTACGGAAAAATTCATCATATAAAAGACATATAATCTTGCAACGTGAAGATCTTTTTTCCAGAGAATTAATATATGAGAGTATATCTTGGACTCTTGGCGCATGCAATGTATAATGGGATATTAACGGGCCGGGGAATGATATCAATAATGTATTATCATCATTTTGTGTTTCAAAGTCGACCTCGATACATGATGACTTGTTAATGAGCAAGGAAAGGTGGCTAGTTATTAGCCTATTATACAAATTGACTCCGGTCACAGATAGCCATATATGATATAGTTGTATGTAGGCCATTAGAATACACACCCTAGCTCAAGTTTTAATATTTGTCTCATATATATACGGAATTTTGACAATTGGAAAGAAATTGCGATTTTTAGACACTATACATATAATATGAAGCCAAATATGAATGTACAAATATTAAACTACATTCCTCCCCATTGTTTAGTTGGGGAGACCACTAAGTCCATGCTTCTATAGCATGGAGGTGACACGTTAATACTTAGCCGTACTAGTTTAGCTAACTTTGTTGCTCTCAAAAAAAAAAAAAAAAAGTTTAGCTAACTTTGTACACCACTAGAAGTTACTGATCATCGTTGATCATGGAACACACTATTGTAACAAAATCATAAAAAATCAAGATAACATTGTCTTAATATATATCCATGGTTCTATAATTCAACTATATGAGACGTATTGGTTTGTTGTCTTGATTTCCATTATTACTCAAGACTTTCTAATCAACTTTATTAGTTATCACTGACCTACATATTTTCGTTTCTATAACTAAATTATTGGAGGATTCTTAAAGTAGTATGGTGCTTAAAACTTTCTACATTGGCATCCATTGATCTCTAAATGCAATTGTTATTATTTGTTCTTTTGCATATGATTGGAATATGTTAAATGTAATTTTATTTAAATATCATATTCTAGGATGATGCACAAAAGCTAAGGGAATAATATATATGCAAGCTTTCACGTATGAGGATTGAGACTCTGCTTGATAGGACTGCATTTTTCTAAACTAAACTGATTTGATTTGATTGCTCTTGATCTGATCTGATCTGATCTGATTTGAATTAGTTGAAAAGTTGAGTGAATTTGAATGAATTAGTATCAATAATGGACCAAATTCATTGATCGTTATTTGATCAATTCTGATCTGATCTGATATGATTTGAATGACTCTAATCTGATATGATCTGATTTGAATGACTCTGAACTGATCTAGAACTACTTATACTAAGTCCTTTCAAACAGAGTCTGAGGAGGACAAGCTATAAAAGACACGAGAAATCATGAAGGGATTATTGGCCTAATTAATTTGGTAAAAAAGAAAACATAACTCAATGGCTCAAAAGGCTCCCGTCTATTGGCCTATGGTGAAGGGGGAGGGGGATCGGATAAATGGAAATTGGATGCCAGCCTTATCTGCCCCTATGTTGGCATATATAGAGTCTTAACAATAAAACATAACAAAAATTGTGTCAAAAATCGCACCAATCAACTGCTACTTTATAACACATGAAGTAGTGCAATCAGTTTTGTGAGTGATTTTTGTTTATTCTTTTATACCCCGAAATCAAAGAATAATGATTTTTTTTCGTCCATTGGAAATGAAAATAATGATCTAATTCAATACTTAATGATTTAACTAGTTTTTGCCCCCGTGAATTCACGGAACTGCTAAAAATGATGAGTGATTAGCGTCTGAGGACAAAAATAATATAATACGTATTCCCCGAATTATATTTATTTTTACACCAAAGTTAAAGAAAAACTGAATGGGAATTTTCGAAAATGACGATGAGAGGCACCGTCGATTATAATACAGTTTGTGCGTAACTATCGTGTTCATTATCAATATCTCAGGGTGATTATCCATGACAAACTATATTTAAAACAGCAGAAGAATAACAACCATCTCTCTTTCAATATAAATGTTTTCAACCAATTTCCTATATATAAACAATCTAAAGGTCCAATTCCGAAATATAAGTGTATTTTGCATGTGTAATTATCCTACATGACCAAATATGGAGTGCTCTTTTTCTTTGGAAAATGTTAAATAACTTAGTTGTATTAAGAATAACAAAATAATATCACATAATGAACGACTCATCATATATGAAATCATTTTAGTTCAACTATCTCTATATAACCCATTAACCCTCATGAACCAATTGCATTTGCCCCTACTTAAAATTATGTTTGGGGGCCTGCATTTTTTTTTTGTAAGGCATAAAGTCTTTATCATACTCTATTTGTTTGGAAGTATAATTTTCATTCTTTAGTGTCCAATATCTATTCCTCCATGTGAACTCATTGTCCTCTTAGTATATAGTAATCACATATATTCTCATTGACTTTACTACCCCCTTCTCTTCCCATATTGCACAGCTACCGATGTACTCTTGAGTCTTGGCTACGGGACGTGTCGGACAAAGCCACTAACCATCTCTTTTGAATTCAGTTAAATTCTTTCCCCAATGATTTTTTTTTCTCCTCCATACTTATTTTTGTGTCTGAACTCCACTTTCCCTCATAGCAACCAACCTCGCTCCCACAAAACCCCCATCAACACATACAGCTCCCACAACTCATCATCTTTCTCCAAAAACCGTCATCTGAGTATGTGATCCCTAATTATTTTCATTTGTCTTAAATCTACACATGATATAAGATATATGATAAAACCAACACAATAGAAGTTTTCGTAGTGTTAATTAATCATGTTAGAGAGTAAAATAGCAGAGATGTAATTTTTTTTATTTAATATATGTCAACTTAAACATTTGTCGCTAAGTCATTGAATGAAAAATCAGACATTGTTGAAAAGTAACAACAAAAATAAATCTATCAATGTTGGTGTATAAGGAAATCATTTGCAGATTTCCATTCGACTTTGTCATGGTTATTTATAATCAACTGTGAGTGATTGCATTATTGTAAATTGCAAACCAAAAAAATGTTAAAATCACACGTAGCTAATCAACTACAAACAAAATAAGAAGTGACCAAAATGATCAAATTTCAAAATAATAGCGTTTGTAGAATATAAACAATTGAAATTTACAGTCTAAATGAGAACCAATAAATACTTTGATAGCAGTAGAAATACAAACTCTATAGGAACACTATTTCTACAACTCAATAAATATCTTTCTTCCCCTAACTATGTTTCTCGCTCCCAAAAACATATTGCGCAATGCATGTGTTTGTCATCAAAATCAAGCAAACAACGAAGGTATATATAGTAATGCAAATTAACATGTAACCGACAAATTTGGCAAACCAATAGCCAAGAGTCACAATGTTTAATACTATATTAAATAAAAGACCTTCAATTTATCCTTAATTTAAAGTAAACATAAATATATAAAACTTATGTCGATAGTAAGATGAAAGGTCACTTTGGA
Source organism: Spergularia bocconei (assembly GCA_963457585.1). Classification (NCBI taxonomy): domain Eukaryota; kingdom Viridiplantae; phylum Streptophyta; class Magnoliopsida; order Caryophyllales; family Caryophyllaceae; genus Spergularia; species Spergularia bocconei. Next base: position 1,572,633 of record OY734947.1, read on the forward strand.
ATTCACCAATCCTGTATTCATTGTCATTTTTATGATGTATTTATTTCATATATCAATGAAAATCTTTCATGTAATTAGGATGCTTACATGACTTTGTAGAATTAAAAATTAGCCTAAATTCTCCCCGCTGCGACACGTAGGATTAGTGAACATTTTTATGTTAGCCTATTAATATTATTATATAGATAGATATAGATAGATATATTAAGATAATGCTATCTGACATTAAACAGGAATGGATGAGATACCATAAGTCTTAACAAATGCTACTTCAAAAAAAAAAGTCTTAACAAATGAATAGTAAATGGATATCAACCTACCTAAGGATTATCTCGGGTTCAAATTCTTATGTCTTCATTGCTGTATCAATAACGGCTCATAAACCAAAATAAAAAAACGAAGAATATGTGGACTAGATTAAACTCTAAGCTAACCACTTTACTAATTTAATCTATTAATTAATCATCAATCAAAACCTTTTCAAACTTCACCTTTAATCCCACTCCTCCTTTCCTTCCTATAATCCCTACGTAGTAGTATATTCCCATGCTCTAAAGCAATAGCAACATTAAACCCACTTTACCCACCCCCACAAAATCTCACTTAAAAAACAGTTGTCCTCCATCCTACCTCAAACATCACGTGTCACTCCCACCTCATACATTCCATCTATAAATTACTTCGTATTATAGATTATTTTTCATTCTCGCTCTATCTATTTCCAAACTTTCTGAATTCCTTTTAGCAGAATTCACTACCAAACCTCTGTTTCTTGTTTTGGTAACTTTTGAACCGTAGCCTAAGTGTTAAATGTCATTTTCCCATTTGTTTTGAGCCAATGAGAGACCTCTTAATCCATTCCTACAACTCCGTGCAAAAGTAAACATAAAACTTGCAAATGAATGGAGTGGGTATATCTTACATTCTTACGTTCTCTCATCTTGTCCTAGTCTTACAATTTATTAGCTCGCGGGGTGTTTGAAGCAGAGCGGAAGGACTAGAGGGGTCGTTTGGATAACATAAGAATTAAATTCCTGTAGGAAATAGATTATCGCGGGAAATGAATTCCTATGGTAAATTTACGGGAATTCGCCTTACAACGTTTAGATACCATCTAAAAATTTAGAATTCCTTGGATTTAATTTCCCATATCTTGTTTGGTTACCTAGCAACAATTTCTTTGCTTAGTTATTAAAATGGCTAATTTACCCTCTATTAATGTAGTTAACTAAACATAAAATAAGTAATTAAAGGGTAAAGTTGTAATTATATATATTTTACACCATAGGAATTGTGAATGACCATGGGGGGCTAGGTAATTGAATTCTTTTGCTCCAATTCTCCCACTTCTACAAAACTGAGTTATCCAAATAACCCACAAAAACCCAATTCCCAGGAAAATGAAATTCCTATGGTTTTTGAGGGTATCCAAACGACCCCTAAGGAGTAACGAAAATTCTCCTAATATATAGGGTGTGTGTGACATAACCCCCTAATAACTCTCCTTTGTTAACATTTTGTCGTCCCAAAAAAACACAAGTAAAAGTTCCCAACCCGACTCTTTTCTCCTCCGTCTCCTCCGCCAAACACACACACACACTCTCATTCTCATATTCTCTCTCCTCACACTCTTCCTCAACAAGCTACCCCCACCACATGAACACACACAACTACACAAGCATGAAATGACCAACAAAATCCTCCTTAATATTCCCCTGCTCTTTTTTTCCTTCACCATTTTAGTAAACTTTCCCATAAACAAAACAAAAATCTCAGTTTACACATCAACACATGTATGAATCTTTCTTCTTCCCAAAATCCAAGGCATAATCTTTATTTAATTTCCATTTTAGGTGACATCTCATCAATCTGATAATCCTTGTTTAATTACCTTAATTATTTTTAATTAATTAACCACAAAATTATTATGGAAGGATTAATTAAGGGCAGCAGCAGTCCATTACGGAAACCATCAAACTCGCCGTCTCCTTCACCATCACGCTTACATTCTTCATCATCGTCCCCTAAAGAAGAGAGAGAGAAAGAAAAAGAGAGAAAAAAGAAACTTCTTCAAGAAGAAAAACTTGGTTTATTACAAAACAGAGCAGATCCCATGTCTCAGTCCTTCTCATCCGACGACCACCCCACGTCCTTATTTTCCGTTAAGGTTGATTCCGGTGCACCGCCGTCCGACGCCGATCAGAAAATCTGGCGGGATAAGAGTTACGATTTTAGAAACGACGCCGTACCTATCATGCCGGGGAATAGGCGTGTGAATGGGAATGTTGGTGGGGTTGCTGGTAGCGTAACGCAGAAGAATAGTATGGATAACGGCGGTGGTGGTGGTGGGGAGAGGAGTAGTAGTAGTGGTGGGAGTGATGATGAAGACGACGACGTTTCAGCGGAGTTTGATTTTCAGAAGCATAGAGAGAAGGGTAGTTTTGGTGAACCGGATTTGGAGAACCAGAGTTTGTCGCCGGTGAGTGAGAGTCCGAATGATTACGGGAAGATTACGCCGCGTGCGGCGGAGGGTGCGGCGGCGGCGGCGGTGGCGGGTGGGCATTTTAGTCGTGTGTCGTGGAAAGAGAGTGAGTTGATTCAGAGACATGTTGGTGGTGAAGATGGGCAGCAGTTTGGGTATAGAGCTTCTATGGCGGCGGCGGCGACGGCGGGGAGAAGCAGCGGCGGCGGCGGCGGTGGTGGTGGTGTAAGTGGGAGGGAGGATGAGGTGTTGAGGTGCAGTTCAAACGCGTCGTTTCAGCAAAAAGGGAGCAAGTCGGGGTTGATGAGGATGAAGACAAAGTCAAGGCTGATGGACCCGAGCCCGGGTGAGGAGAGGCGGTCGGGTCGGGTCGAGAACAGGTCGGGGATGTTGGGGAGGAGTATGGAGATTGATGAGGATGATCCGTTTGATGAGGATTTACCTGAGGAGTATAAGAAGGGTAAAATTTCATTTTTTACTGTTGTTCAATGGGCTAGTTTGATTTTAATTGTTGCTGCTTTAGTATGTAGTTTGGTAATTAATAAATTGAGGGGTAAAACTGTGTGGGGCATGCAATTGTGGAAATGGGAAGTTATGGGTTTGGTGTTGATTTGTGGGGGGTTGGTTTCAGGGTGGTTGATTAAGATTGTTGTGTTCTTCATTGAGAGGAATTTCTTGCTCCGAAAGCGGGTTTTGTATTTTGTTTATGGGTTGAGGAGTTCTGTGCAGAAGTTTCTTTGGTTAGGGTTGGTTTTATTAGCTTGGATTTTGATTTTAGATAAGAAGGTTGAGAAGGAGACTAATAGTCAGGTTTTGCCTTATGTGACCAAGATTTTGATCTGTTTTATGGTGGCTACTTGTTTGTGGTTGGTTAAGACTTTGTTGCTTAAGGTGCTCGCGATGAATTTCCATGTTAGCGCGTTCTTTGATAGGATTCAGGACGCGTTGTTTAACCAGTATGTGATTGAGACGCTGTCTGGTCCGCCTGTTCTTGAAATCCAGCGGATTCAGGAGGAGGAGGATAGGGTTATGGTTGAGGTGAATAAGCTTCAGAATGCTGGGGCTCATATTCCTGCTGATATTAGGGCTAATTGTTTGCCTAATGAGGGGAGACCGTATGGGAGTGGGAGGTCGAGTGGTTTGCCTCCTAAGAGTCCTATGACTGGGAAGAGCCAAAGAAGTTCTGCCTTTGGGAAAAGTCCGAGGTTTGCCAGGACACCGTCTAAGAAAGACGAGGAGAGCAAAGATCCTGGTATTAGTATTGATCGTCTGCATAGGATGAATCAAAAGAATGTGTCTGCTTGGAATATGAAGAGGCTGATGAATACTGTTCGGAAAGGGGTTTTGTCTACTCTTGATGAGCAGCTTGATGCAGGGATGGAGGATGATAATGCACTTCAAATTCGTAGTGAGAAAGAAGCAAAGGCTGCTGCTAAGAGGGTTTTCATCAATGTAGCACGACCAGGCACAAGGTAAAGTCTTTGTATTACACTCGTTTCGACTAATCTTGAACTTTTAGTGGGTGACTTACAATGGTTAGAGAACAAAATGGACAGAAAGTTTGTTAAAATTGCATAGCATTTAGAACCAAGTCTAGACGAATTGTGCTTTTCCTTGCTAGCATGGTCAGCATTTGCTCTGTCTCCTTGGCGTCTTGTCCTGGCTACCATCCTCTCTACTGCCTCTGTTTGTGGTAATATTTTTGAGTGATCTCTGTCCTCTTGTATTTTGTGTTGCAGACATATATATATGGAGGATTTGATGCGGTTTTTAAGAGACGATGAGGCAAACAGAACAATGCACCTATTCGAAGGAGCTGGTGATGGTAAAGGCATCAGCAAGCGGGCACTTAAGAATTGGGTGGTAAGTGATCCTGTTGGTTTCTTTCTTTATAAATTTTCATGTAATTGCTGTGGAACACTTTGTAGGAGATTTCTTATCAATTGTTAACCATACTTAATGTTGTACTTGCTGAACGTATTTGAGGCAACACAATTACACAAGTCTAAGTATAATCATTTAGGTTTATCAGGTGAACTGAGCTTGCTGATGCTTGGTTTTAAAACAGCCAGCTACGAGTGCCTTTAAGATTTAAACTAGTATATCATAGACCCTTAGTATATTAAGGCGAGTCTTATCACGTGAAGTCATTCTAGTAAGTTCAAAGTAGTCGAGAGATGACATCCTAATCACTAGTTAAGTGTTCATTTGCGTATTTACTGTGTGAGATTATTTGCATTATTTCCGAATTCCGATTTTAAGATTATTGTTATATATTCAAGGGTTTGATTCTGTGTATATATTCAACTTCCTCTTCGTAATACTCCAGCGGCCCTGATCCCTTTGTTATCGTGACAGACTTTCTTACCACATACCTTTTGTGTTTCACCTCCCAGGTTAATGTGTTTAGAGAAAGGAGAGCTCTTGCGCTCTCTCTCAATGATACAAAGACAGCTGTAAACAAGCTTCACCAGATGGTGAATATTATTGTTGGGCTTGCTGTGATAGTCATCTGGCTTCTGATCTTGGGGGTTCCTGTTACTCATTTCTTGGTCTTTGTGAGCTCTCAAGTTGTTGTTCTGGCCTTTATGTTCGGTAACAGCTGCAAAACAACATTCGAAGCTATCATTTTTCTGTTCGTTATGCATCCATTTGATGTAGGTGACCGTTGTGAAATTGAAGGTGTTCAGGTGGGTTTTCACTTTCTTTTCCTCTTTTTTTTTTTTTTTTTTTTTTTTTTTTTTTTTTTTTGAGTATTTGCTATCCCATAATTTATTGAAGAGCTGATTTTTCTGTTCATTTTTGTCTCTAGATGGTGGTCGAGGAGATGAACATATTGACTACCGTGTTTCTCAGATTCGACAACCAAAAAATCACTTATCCTAATAGCGTGCTAGCAACCAAGCCTATTGGCAATTACTTTAGGAGTCCAGATATGGGAGATGCCATTGATTTCTGCGTTCACTGCTCAACTCCGGTGGAGAAGTTATCTCTAATGAAAGAGAGAGTAACTAGGTACTTATTCTACATTGCTTTCAGCCTTTCTAGGTGGTCCTTAGTGTGCAAGTACATCAAATTGCCCCTGAATATAATGGTTGGTTTCAATTAACTTATCCTTGCAGTAGATAGACCTTGAAAATTGGAATATCTCCGTTTTGGTCGTTATTCCAGAATTATCACGATTCTTGAGCACTTATTATAAGGACACTCTGCTATTTCAAAAACAGAATAGGTTCAATAATGTAATGTGAGATCTTTATATTATATGCTGATTGTTTGGATATTGATGTGTTACAAATTACAATACACAACCTCCATTGACCATATGGCTGGCCCTATTAATAGATGTAATGGAATGTGACATCTTTATGTTTGTTGTGATATTCCAAAGTTCTACCAATTATCATAGCATTTTGGCCATAATTGTAAGTCACATGCAAGACAAATGATGAAGAGTAACGACATCAGAAGCTTATAGCATTATGGTCCTCATCCTGAGTGCTAATTTCCCTTGGCGCAACATTGCAGGTACATTGAGAACAAGAAAGAACACTGGTACCCAGGACCAATGATAGTTATGCGAGACGTGGAGGACTTGAACAGAATCAAGTTTTCGGTATGGCCATCCCATACAATGAACCACCAAGATATGGGAGAGAGGTGGGCAAGGAGAGCCCTCCTTGTCGAGGAGATGGTCAGGATCTTCAAGGACCTTGATATTGAATACCGCATGTTGCCTATGGACGTCAATGTCAGAAATATTTCAGGTTTCGTCTCAGACAGGTTACCGTCAAACTGGACTGCATGCGCGAGATGAACATCTGAGTAGAACTCGGGATAAAGTGTTGCAGCTTGATCGATGCTGCATACAACATGGATTGCTTCGCCTCGCCGTGGCATCTGTGTTCAGAAACAGCAAGTGGAAACATCATGCTGAGAAGTGAGAATCCAGTTTGTAAATTATTAATTAACATATTTTCTGATCTTAATGTCTCTGTTTAGCTGAGGTCTTGGTGATACTCCTATGTTCTACAGTCACCAGTTGTTACTAAAATGGGATTATTAATTAGGGAGAATATTATTGACCAATTGACATATTATAATCAAAGTTAGATTCACATAGTTGACACTACCACATGTGTGATCTGAGTTATTGTCCGACAATGTAGTACTAGGAGCCTTTGATTTGGGTCAGTACTCAGGCAATTGGGTGAGTATTATTTGCAGAATCTTTCTTAATCCAGATCCATATACTGTTGGATCTTTCTCAAAACAATTATTATCAGCAAGGATGAGTAATAGTAACAGCGACCCGACTCAATAGTGACCAGAAAACGATTATTAAGACCCAGAAAACGATTTAACCCGCTTGACTGTCACCCCTACTTGTATGTATCGCCCTTTGAGATTTGTAAAGACTAATTGGTATGACCATTGGTCTTATAAGTTAAGATTTAGATTAAGATTTTTACTAAGACCTTGTACACATTATCTTTGTAGCAAGACAAACAAGCCAACCAATAAAGCCGAGCCAACTTACTAATGGTCACAGCTCACAAGCTAGGTATTGTAGGTAATATCAAAAACTTGAAGATGGTGGAAGATTATTTTTGCTGTGATTGGGTGGGATAGAGGAGGGAGAAAGAGGGGAGAGAGAAAAGAAGATTGAATTGTGAGTTTGTGTCGGAGAATTGGATGAACGTGGATGGAGACGGTCAGACACCATTTTCACTAGGTAAAGTTCACAAACACGAATCTCATAATTTTTTGGAAAGTTTGGACACCATTTCAACACAAAAGCCGTAATACATTTTATGATTTTTTTTTTTGAAATAAACGGAATTTCATTAATATCGTTGCCAAACGACACTTACATCAAGAATTGTAACGATACAAATATCATCAAAATGATCTAATTGACACCATCCTTCGCTAATTAACAAAATTGATCCCTCACACGTCGACGACTTTGCGTCTTTCATCGTAAGTAGAGATCTATGTAAGTCGACAAAGAAAAGGCAATTGACGTAGTTAAGATATTTCATGTTAAATTCATTGAGAATAACTGATCTGCGAACAACTTATGATTATTATGATAAATAAAATGAAAGCAATTTGTTCTTTTCCTTAATGATCTACATTATAAAGAAAAAAAAAAAAGGGCCAAGCTAATCTCGAACCGAGCCCTAGCCGTCGCAGAGCTGAATATCTAATCTGAATACTTAACCTTTCTATCGAATCGAGCCCAAACTTAAGACCTAACTTCCAAGCCGAACTCGAACCTATTCCGACTTGGGCTCGCTCGTTTACAAAACAACCTTAATAATCATAGACCACAGTACCGTTTTGTAGGACACTGGAATATTGGATCAGGTAGACATGTATTCAAGTGATACCATTTCGCAACAAAACAAAACAAAACACCCGTCCATAACAAAAAAAAGCGGACGAGCCATGCGGTGGTGTTACGGCGTCGCGCCGGAAAATGGAAGGACAAAACCACTTCGCTGGTGGTGGAACCGGAGGAGAGAGAAAGAGAAATAAGCGGCGGCAAATATTAAGCTTCGTTGGTAATATTTCCATTCTTTATAATTGGCAATCCTTATGTATCACTCTAATTTTTACCCTGTTGTATGATTATTTTGATGTTTGTCTTGCTAATGAAATGTTAATGGGATTTTTTTGAAACTTGTACAAGAAGATGGAAAAAAATGAATTGAATTTCTGAAAGGAGTGAGATGGACATTGTAGTGGTGTGATTGAATATGTTAATTTGATTTGATTATAAGTTTTTATAAGTATTAAAGTTTAGTAGACTAATTATTAATCTTAACCCCCATACTGCCTGATTTTGATATAATGGAGGTATTTCTATTTATCTAGTGATGTAATCGAAGATAGTGAAGTTTTATGGAAGTATTTTAGGAAATTCGAAACTATCGAGGTTGTATAAATTCACATGAATTTCTTGAAATACCGTGTGGGGGGGGGGGGGGGGGGGTGGGGGGGAGGGAAGGTAAGCCAATTCCTCAATTTTGTAGGAATTGGAAGATTCCCATGATTTTTGCCAACCAAACAACTCTAAATTTGAATTGCCAGGATTTTGCTTGGCTGACAAGTGATCACTTAGCTTTGGGATATACTAGAATAAAGCAAAATGGCTTACAAAAGTGTTTGCGCTTCTTATATTATGGAGTATCAGTCGACCCATCGATGTGATTCTCCACGCAATTTATGGGTCTTGCGGAAATGATCTTTATTATTTTGACTTAGGAGTAAGGTGCATTCATCGCCCCCCCGGGTTGGGTGATGTTGTTGTTGAAGATGTTGTGCTTGGGTTATAAACAATAACGCTCAGTTTGGGTAAGACACTTTTACGGTAGGACGGGTGGTTCCTAGGTTATGGAGTGAGCTTTTTAAAGTATCATGTTCAAAACTCATCTCATAGCGTTAAAAACTGACCATGTGCTACCTATAGGATCGTCATACGCAAGACTTGGCTTAACATCTCTCCTTTTTTATCACTCCCACTGTCTGTTTGCTTAGCAAAACAAGATGCTCTTAAAAGCAAAGCAAGAGCCAGATGGAATAAACTAACAAATAATATACGGATTAGTTTTTTTTTTTTTTTTTTTTTTTTTTTTTTTTTTTTTTTTTTTTTGGGTACATTGGAGCAGCTAATGCTGCGGGGGGTGGGGATATGAGGATTCGAACTCGGGACAACCCCCAGGTAGGTTGGTTTCCTAACTACTAGGCCAACCTTGATCCTCACAAATAATATAGTAGTTAAATATATGGATTCTCATTCTCTAGCTTATCTATAGTTATCATGCCATGATCAGCAATGGTTATTCGTAATTACAGAATGGTCCCCGAGTGGAAGTCTATATTCGGTAGTTGGGCCTTTTTGTTTGGGGAAATTCATATTTAAGCAAGTTGGTCTTGCTTCAAAACCAAACAATTGAATTTTTAAGTGAATGTTTTGGAGTTGACCTATGTTATTTGATTAATTGTGTTGTTTGTTGTCTGGAAGGTGCTTCCCAATCGTTGTTGATGATGGACATTATGAGTGGATAAATTGATTTCGTGTTGGAACAAAAGTAGTGCTTTTCATGTCATTAATTCAATTTATCGATGAGCTAGGTTTAGGATACTCCTTGAATCTTGGATTAACGCCTCACGTTCTGTCGTGTTACATTCCCAGTTTTAAATTTGTTTTGCTTTAGAAATCTATCAAGTCCTTGATTTATCAAATCATATTTATCTCTGAAATGACATATCAGGCATTATCCTGGTTCCTGACTAAAAGACCAATGTACAAAATTTCCACCAATTGGGCTCGGTTAATGCATTTTTGTTCGTTTAGCTCAAAGAAAAAGCTTTCACCGAACTTGATCACGAGTCGTCTCTGTAACTACTAACTAGTTGAGGAGCTCCAATTTAGTCTTATCTCGAGTATTTCTGTAGCTTTTTGGCTTGTCTCTCGCACTTACTTGAATTAGCTCTAGTAGGCTTCTTTATGATTTATTCCAGCAGCTGTGTGTTTTGACTTTTGGGAATTATTTTTACCAACCCTTGAAAAGGCTTGAACAAGTGGCGTATGGAACCTCTTACCAAAAGCTGTATGATTAAAGTACTTGCCAACAGAGTATTAGAGTTTGCAAGGTGTGTGAATATTTGGCATTGTCTCTCTTTTTAAATGATCATCATTCTCTCTCTCTTAAAAAGACCTTGTTATTTGCACAACCCCTTTATAGAGTTAGTTTGTGTAACCTTAATACTTGAGAGTTGAGTCTATGGGGATTTTTGTTGTACTTTCGCTTTTTTAATATTCATTTCTAAATTTTTTAAGTTAGGCTGTTCTCTTCAATACCATTTCACGTCCTTTTCTTGTCGCTGTCTGTTTTTGTGGCTGAATTAGGTCCTTCATGATTGAAATATTTTTCATCTGTTTCCTTTTGGTTCTGTGAAGCTATAAATGGGCAACATTTTTAAAGCACAGTTTACACTTGGCGATGCGTTCGTCAATCGTTGCTGGGATTGCGTTGGTGGACGATGGGTTTATGTGAGTGAACTTGAACCTAATCTTAAACTCTTGAAGGTATCAGTTGATGAATTAGGAAGTTTAAGGAATGATGTGATGACGAGAATTAGCTTAGCAGAGAGGCGGGGAATGAAGTGCCTGGATCAAGTACAGAGGTGGCTTTCCAGGGTGGACACCAAAATCGAAAAAGTCAATAGGCTGCTGGAAAAGCGCCAACATGAATTAGCGAAACTGTGCATTGGAGGTTGCTGCTCCACAAATTATGTTTCTAGTTACAAGTTTGGCAAAAAGGTGGTCAAAAGATTGAAGGAAGTGCATGATCTAGTAACACAAGCAAAGGAGTTTCAGGAAGTGGCCACATTGGCGCTTCCGGAACCTAAGAATGAGATTCTTTGTGAACCGACTGTGGGGTTGGAACAAAAGTTAGATGGTGTTTGTAGCTACCTGTTGGAACAACATGTCGGTATTGTGGGCTTATATGGTGAGGGTGGAGTTGGCAAAACTGAACTTTTGAAGCAGGTCAACAATTGGACTTGTAGTGAAACTAGTTGTTTCAATTTGGTAATTTGGGTCGCTGTGTCAAAGCGTTTAAAGATTGGGAGCATCCAGAATCATATTGGAAAGAAGATCGGATTCTCTGAGGAGGGATGGATGAGCAAAAGCCTTTCTGAGAAAGCTGGAGACATTTTCAATGTGCTAAACAGGAAGAAGTTTGTGCTGTTATTAGATGATGTTTGGGAACCAGTGAACCTCACAAATATAGGGGTTCCTCTTCTAACGCCATGCGTGTCCAAGGTAGTATTTACGACGCAGTTGGAGGTAATATGTTTCCAAATGCGTGCTCACAAACATGTCAAAGTGGAACCTTTGGGGCAGGAGGATTCTTGGATTCTTTTCACCGATATAATGGGCGAAGATACTCTTAAGGCTAATCCTGAAATTTTCAACCTTGCGAGAGTCTTTGTTGAGGAATGTGGTGGTGTAGCTCAGGAGCTTGTCAAACTGGCTCACTCCATGGCTTGCAAGAGAACAATTCAAGATTGGCATGATGCGCGTACAGTCGTGGGGAGCAATTCACAAGGTATGTCGCGATTGCTCGATTATTTGTCATTTTCCTGACTGCATTCAATTAAACTGTAAAAACTCTTAGTACTTGGTTTATTTTATTTTTATCTAGAAAAACTCTGAAAGACATGAAAGTGATGAAACTTGTGGTGTACTTCAGTTTTTCTCTACCCATATTCTCATAGACAGCTTGTTTGTTATTATTCATATCCAGCCGAAAATTTTAGGCCCTTGAGCCACTGTGCATCTGTGCCCCACCAATGATCCAATTCAGATTAGTATGATATTGTCCGGGGGACAAGGCCTTATGGATTCGTTTTTACGCTCCTTCCCGAAAGGCCTTTTATTAAATAGATTGGGCGGTCTCTTATTCCTAGTTTCACCGATAAGAGACTTGGGTTTTTCCCTTAAAACAGAAGGGCTAACTGATTGTAATGTAGGATTTATAATTCCTCTCCCTTTTTGAGTTACCTCTGATATTATCTGAAATTGTTGGGCATTGCTGTTCTTGTTGTCTTGCAAAGATGAAATATTAGAAAGTAGGCCAACCATAGAAGACCGAGAAGAAGACGAAGATGAAGAAGAAGAAGCAACAATATATGGGAGTCCCATCACTGACCAGACTTTAATGGGAATGGCAGGATATGTTAGTGGGAGGCAGTTAACAGCCAGAAATAGAGCAGTGAGAGCACTAGACAGGGAGAAGGAAGCTGGTCGGGACAGCGAGGTTCGTGAAGATATGAAACGCCTGAAGATGATATATGGTGGGGCCGCCACAATCTGTCTCTTTTACAATGCGACTGGGAGTACTGTTAAATTCTCGGGGCACATGGACTGGAACGGGTACCTCAGCAAAGGGCTATATCCTATGAAGGTTGACAATGGCCAGTGGGGTCTGTTTGTTCACATGCATGACGACTCCATATCTGGTCGTGGTGGTTCAAGAGGAGCAATTGTTTATAGTGGCAAAAATGGTTATGAAAGCGAATATGACTGGCTGTTTGCTTGGGACAATCCATCTACTGGTATTCAGGGAAGGACCAAGGTAATAAAACTTTTCGTGATATACACACAGACATGTGTAAAGAATACTCCGTATTACATACGAAAGTGTATGTGTAGTCTTCTCTGGCAAGTAATCTGCCTCTTCTTTTTAATCGTCAAGCTAGATAACTTGAATGATGGTTCTGACTGTCGGATTTTTTGATTTTAGGTTTTTACTGAAGTTCGGGGGAAGGGCCATTTTTTCATTCATTGGCCCTACCTCTATAATTTATTGGCTGACTCTGGCCAGCAATGTGATGATACCTGGGTTGGAGCTGTTTCGAAAATAACCGTAGCAGACGGTATTGATGGACCATTTTTCAGAGCAACAATGTCTTTGGATTGCAGTTAATAATTTTTTCAAGTCCTTCCCTTTTGCTCCTCTATAACATTGTTATGTTTTTCTTAGCCTTCTGAATCATAACTTAGCTATCGAGTGTTGATCATGCTCCGCCAACATCAAATGTGGGCGAAAATCAGGCCAGATAATGATTATGAGGGAGCAATCTTACCTGAGAATGTTCACGTAGACCAACTCAGAGTAGAGATATGGTAAGTGAATAATGGTAGTAGCCCACATTCATTTTCGCTACCATTTTGACCCTCTATGGTCCATGTAATATGACTATATGAGTATATGACCAATGCCGAGTGTATGGCATGTATTTATATGACCAATGTCTGATTGTGTATATGGATATACATTAAACCTTTATCTATTTGTATCTGTACCCATCGGATCCCTTCCCTATATTCATGATTACATGATGTGGTGTTCGAATTTCATATTAGTCGCTGTCACTGAGTTCATTGTTATTCGAATTTTAATATGCGGCTACCAAATACTCCATCCGTCTTAGAACATGGGTCATTTTGGATTCATTATAATTGTTTAGAGAACTGGATCGTTTGATTGCATGTCCAGATAGTCCAAGTCCAGATACTTCTGGTGTAAGCCCACTTCAACTGAAATACTAACCAGCAACCAACCACTACCAGCAAACCAAAGGAAAGGATAAAGTGAATAAATAAAAGGATGAAGAAAGTGGACTTTATTCTCTTTACACTTTCTTCTTGTTGTT